>CM031371.1:42319416-42613292 GCA_018208015.1 Medicago ruthenica
GGGGTCATGCTGAAGCCATACCGTCTGGCGCTGGATCGTTTGGAGATGGATGATGTTACATGGATGCCATACGAGGATCATAGGGAGATCCAGGAGTTTGTGGAGATATGCTGGAATTCAGGCTGGATCATGAGTGGTCGTGACATCATCTACCGTCACTTGCCTGAGCGGGTTAAAAGGCAATATGGGTACGTGCAAGACATCCCCCGAGCTCCGACGTATGTGCTTCCTCTCCCTTTTCAGGTCGTTGCACAGGCTGTCCTAGACTTCCGTGTACACATCATTCCTCAGGCTGCATGGGATAGGGAGGTTGATCAGCCATGGCAGTACGAGGAGGGATACATGAGGTGGTACGGACATGTGTCTCACCCAAAGATTCTGCCACCTATTGATGGATCTCCTCCGAGGCCAGCAAATGAGGAGCAGATCATTGCACACCATCAGCAGCGGCACCAGGAGAGAGGCTCGCCTGATACCATTGACATGGTTGGTGGCGTTGTGAGCCAGGCTGATGACTACTTGGGTCAGGAGGCGATGAGCAGTGAGCAGTTATATCAGGTGATGCGCCATATCAGGGACATGATGGCACCGATACTGTCGAGGAGGTCGAGGAGGCGACAGCAGCAGCATGATGACCAGGATCAGGATTAGGACATTTTTTTTGGACTTTTGTTAGTTTTTTTTTGTTGACATTTGTTAGATTTTTTTTATGGCACATTCACATTATCGTAGTTTTTTCGGGTTTATTTTGCTTTATTTGGATTATTTTGATTACTTCGAAACAACAATAACAACAATTCAAGAATGATCCGAACTAAATCATAACTAAAAATTCACAAAATAAGCGTTAAATTACATTACATTATCCTTAAATATGTTGTATCATCATGAATGATGTTGGATTTTAATTTAATTCTTGAAAGTTTGCGGAAAACATATATATGCTCTCATGTCTTATACTTAGTGCAAAAATTTGCAAGTCTTTTTGAAAACTCAAAAGAATGAAGAGAACACAACACATGTGTTGGATATTTGGTTGTTGGCTTCATTTTTGCTAAAATCAAATATACAAGCAAGATGTTCGTCTTCAGAAGCAAAACCTCAGAAGCTTAGTCTTCAGACGCAGAACCTCAGAAGTTGAACCTTCAGAAGCAGAACTTCAGAAGCTGAACCTTCAGAAGCAGAACTTCAGAAGCTGAATCTTCAGAAGCAGAACTTCAGACGCTGAACCTTCAGGCGCTGAACCTTCAGAAGCACTTACTTCAGAGGTACTTTCAGAAGCAGTCTTGTTTTCGCCCCTTGGAGCTGTTTATAATCTCACCTGATCTTTTGAAGATTTAATTGAAGAATTCTTTCATGTTACTGTTCTCCAAGCTGCGTATGTTTCTAGAAGGAATATATTTTCAAGAGATATATTTCTTCAGATTGGATATTGTTTTATTTGTGTAAATATATTTTCAAAGAGATCTTTGGAAAATATATTTCTGAAGAATATTTGTGTCAATATATTTCTGAAAAGAATATTTGATTCAAATATATGTTGCTGCTGAAGGCTATAAATAGAAGACGCCATTATGGAAGAAATCAACTGAAAACCAAAGCCATCATTGAAAGAGTATTCTTAGGTTTTGAGTGTGTTAATTGTGAGCCTTTCTTATGTCACCTTGATGCAAGCTTAGGACTGTGTTTATTGAGTTGTAATTGTAGATCACTTGAAGCTTTTAAGCAAGAGTGACTTTTGAGTGTTTGGAGTGTGTCTCCGTCTTTGATTGTTATTTGAGTCTAAGATCACAGGGGAAGTGATTGTTTGAGGGGAAGTGAGAGGGGTCTCATATCTAGGAGTTCCTAGGTAGAAATACAACGGGTAGTGATTAAGTGAGAAGACGGTGAACTGGAGGTTGTTCACATAGGACTTTGAATTGATACTATTATAGTGGATTTCCTTCCTGGCTTGGTAGCCTCCAGACGTAGGTGTGTTTGTCACCGAACTGGGTTAACAAACATCTTGTGCCTTTTACTTTCTGTCTGTTATTTCTTTCCTTGTTATTTGTATTAATCAGTAGCTCAACGTTGAAACTGTGTACTTCGCATTACGTTCAGCATCAAGATTTTATTGCGCCAGAATTACAATTGGCATCAGAGCAGGCACCCTGCCTGTTTTAGGGTGAGCTCCAGGGAAGTTATCTTCTGGCATAATGGATAAGGAAGAAGGATTTGTAAACAGGCCACCTCTGTTGGATGGTTCCAACTATGACTATTGGAAATCTCGCATGAGTGCTTTCCTTAAATCTATAGATAGTAAGACCTGGAAAGCAGTTCTGAAGGGTTGGGAACATCCTGTTGTGCTTGACAAAGATGGAAAAAAGACAGCTGATCTGAAACCAGAAGAAGAGTGGTCCAAGGAAGAAGATGAATTAGCTCTTGGAAACTCCAAGGCCTTGAATGCTTTATTCAATGGAGTGGACAAGAACATGTTCAGACTGATCAAGCAGTGCACTATAGCTAAGGATGCTCGGGAGATTCTCAAAACTACACATGAAGGCACATCCAAGGTAAAAATGTCCAGACTTGAACTTCTCACCACCAAGTTTGAAAATCTCAAAATGTTGGAGGATGAGAACATACAAGACTTCTATATGAACGTTCTGGACATGGCTAACTCATTTGATTCTCTTGGAGAAAAAATTTCTGATGATAAACTTGTGAGAAAAATACTCAGGTCTCTACCTAAGAGATTTGACATGAAGGTGACTGCCATTGAGGAAGCACATGACATCTCCAGTATGAAGGTTGAGGAATTAATAGGGTCCTTGTAGAATTTTGAGATAGCCTTCAATAACCGAACTGAGAGGAAGGGGAAAGGTGTTGCTTTTGTAGCAAGTGCTGATCAAAGCATATTAGAGGATGATGAAAGCATATCAGAGGCTCTTGTGTTACTTGGAAGACAGTTTAACAAGATTCTGAAACGTGCTAACAGGAGATCCAAACCAAATGGTCAGAACATCAGATTCAACATCAGTAAGCAACCAAATGACTTGAAGAAGACAAGAACTGATGAGAAGAGCAATCAATCCACGGGAGTTCAGTGTCATGAATGTGAAGGATATGGTCACATTAGAACAAAATGTGCCACATACCTCAAGAGACAGAAGAAAAACTTGGTTGTTTCTTGGTCTGATGAAGATGACTCAGAAGGAGAAGTGGAGAATGAGTCTGCTAAGCATGTCACTGCTTTAACTGTAGATGCATGTCTGATAATGAAGTTAAGGCTTCAGAAGCACCATCAGGTTCTGAGGCTTCAGAAGCATCATCAGGTTCTGAAGCACCATCTGATGCTGAATCCCGTGATGAAGAATTGTCTTATGATGAACTGGCTAACTCTTACAAAGATTTGTATACTAGGAGTGAGGAAGTGTGCAAGCAGCTGGAAAAACATAAGAGAACTATCACTCAACTTCAGGTTGAAAGAAGTGAACACTTAGGAAAAATTTCTGATCTCAAGGATGAGGTAACCCAACTGAACTCTCAACTTGAACATATGAAGAAGCAAGTCAGAAAGATGAACACTGGTACTGATATGCTAGAAGAGATATTGGAGAGTCAGAACCAAGGGAAACCAAAAGGAATAGGGTTTGATTATAGGACCTTGAACAACAAACAGCAAAATCCAGCTAAAAGGTTCATTGCAGCTGTTGGAACATATGATCCAATGATGGGCAAACCTAAGTTGGAACATCAGAACGAACCTCGGGGATCTAAGAGCAAGATGGCATCTCACCCTTGGATATGTCATTACTGTAGAAGAAAGGGGCACATAAAGCCATTCTGTTTCAAGTTGTATGGATACCTCAAGCACTTTCAACAAAGAAAAGTGGAACCTATTGTAAACTAAATCACAAGGGAATGGAGACCAAAGTGTGAAAGTCTTGGCCTCATAGCTCATACATCTTTGAGAGCCTCCTCTAGGGAAGATTGGTATTTTGATAGTGGATGCTCCAGACATATGACCGGTGTCAAGAAGTACTTAGTTAATTTAAAACCATACTCCAGTAGCTATGTGACTTTTGGTGATGGAGCTGGAGGAGAAATTCTTGGAATTGGAGACTTGATCAGTGATGGACTACCAAGGTTAGACAATGTGCTATTAGTAAAAGGGCTAACTTCAAATTTGATTAGCATATGCCAGTTGTGTGATCAAGGGATGGAAGTGAACTTCAATAAGACTGATTGTCTAGTAACTAATGGGAAAAGTGAAGTGCTAATGAGAGGTAAGAGATCTAAGGACAATTGTTACTTATGGATGCCTCAAGAAGAAGCAAGCATATCCACATGTCTCATAAGTACAGAAGAAGAAGTCAAACTCTGGCACCAGAAACTTGGGCACTTAAACCTGAGGGGTATGAAGAAAGTCATGTCTGTGGAAGCCATCAGAGGACTACTCAAACTTAAGATTAATGAAGACAACATTTATGGTGAATGTCAGATTGGCAAACAAACACGAATGTCTCATCCAAGGTTGGAGCATCAGGTAACAATAAAGGTTCTTGAACTGTTACACATGGATTTAATGGGACCTATGCAAGTTGAGAGCATTGGTGGAAAGAGGTATGTTTTTGTGGTTGTTGATGATTTCTCTAGATTTACTTGGGTAAATTTCATTAGAGAAAAATCAGATACCTTTGATGTGTTTAAAGATCTTTGCACTCAATTACAAAGAGAAAATGATAGTGTTATTGTTAGGATCAGAAGTGACCATGGGAAGGAATTTGAAAATATTAAGTTCACTGAATTCTGTTCCTCTGAAGGAATCAAGCATGAATTTTCAGCTCCCATAACATCCCAGCAAAATGGTGTTGTTGAAAGGAATAACAGGACCCTGCAGGAGTCAGCCAGAGTTATGCTTCATGCCAAACATTTGCTCTATCGCTTTTGGGCTGAAGCAATGAACACAGCCTGTTATGTCCACAATAGGGTCACACTGAAGACAGGCACTACAACTACCATGTATGAGTTATGGAAAGGAAGAAAGCCTACTGTCAAATACTTTCATGTATTTGGAAGCAAGTGCTACATTTTGGCAGATAGAGAAAACAGAAGGAAAATGGATCCCAAGAGTGATGAAGGGATCTTTCTTGGATACTCAACAAACAGCAGAGCATATAGAGTTTTAACTCCAGAACCAAGGTAGTAATGGAATCTATCAATGTTGTGATAGATGATTTACCTACTGAAAGAGTGTCTGATGTGGAACCAGATGTTGAAACATCAGAAGAACAGCCAGATACACCTGTTGAGGAAAATGAAGTTGAGTCTGAAGAAGGAGAAAATGATCTAGATCATGCATCAACAAGTAAAGGACCTTCAATCAGAGTTCAGAAGAACCATCCCAAAGAACTTATCATTGGGAACCTTGATCAAAGAATCATAACCAGGAGATCTAATGAAGTGATTACTAATTCGTGATTTGTGTCCAAATATGAACCCACGAATATTAAAGAAGCACTTACTGATGAATTCTGGATTGATGCAATGCAAGAGGAACTGAATCAATTCAAAAGAAGTGAAGTGTGGGATTTAGTTCCAAGACCAGAAGGCATTAATGTCATTGGGACTAAATGGATTTACAAAAACAAATCTGATGAAAATGGAACTGTGACCAGAAACAAGGCAAGGCTTGTTGCTCAAGGGTATACTCAAGTGGAGGGACTTGACTTTGATGAAACCTTTGCTCATGTTGCCAGGTTGGAATCCATAAGATTACTTTTGGGTGTGACATGTATCCTTAAATTCAAACTGTACCAGATGGATGTGAAGAGTGCCTTCCTAAATGGGTATTTACATGAAGAGGTTTATGTTGAACAGCCAAAGGGATTTATAGATCCTAATTTTCCTAACCATGTCTACAAGTTGAAGAAAGCCTTGTATGGGTCAAAACAGGCACCTAGAGCATGGTATGAGAGACTCACACAGTTTCTGGTTACTCAAGGTTACATAAAAGGAGGAACTGACAAGACACTGTTTGTGAAAGAAGAAAATGGAAGACTAATGATAGCTCAAATATATGTTGATGACATTGTCTTTGGTGGAATGTCAAACCAGATGGTTCAACTTTTTGTTCAGCAGATGCAGTCTGAGTTTGAGATGAGTCTTGTGGGTGAACTAACCTATTTTCTTGGTCTTCAAGTCAAGCAGATGGAAGACACAATATTCATTTCACAAAGCAAATATGCCAAGAACATAGTCAAGAAGTTTGGGATGGAGAATGCAAGCCATCAAAGAACACCTGCAACCACTTACTTGAAGTTGACCAAAGATGAACAAGGTGTTGTTGTTGATCAAAGCTTGTATAGGAGTATGATTGGGAGTCTGTTGTATCTCATTGCAAGCAGACCAGACATTACCTTTGATGTTGGAGTCTGTGCTAGATACCAGGCTTAGCCAAAAATGAGTTATTTGACTCAAGTGAAGAGAATTTTGAAGTATGTCAATAGTACCAGTGACTATGGTATTATGTATTCTCATAGTGGAAGTTCTATGTTAGTTGGGTATTGTGATGTTGATTGGGCAGGTAGTGCAGATGATAGAAAAAGTACATCTGGTGGATGCTTCTTTCTGGGCAACAATCTGATTTCATGGTTCAGCAAGAAGCAGAATTGTGTGTTCTTATCTACAGCTGAAGCTGAGTATATAGCAGCTGGTAGCAGTTGTTCCCAATTGGTGTGGATGAAGCAAATGCGGAAGGAGTATAATATTGAACAGGATGTTCTAACATTGTATTGTGACAATCTAAGTGCTATCAATATTTCAAAAAATCCCATACAAGATAGCAGGACTAAGCATATTGATACACGTCATCATTTCATCAGAGATCTTGTAGAGCAGAAGGTTGTGCAACTTGAACATATTGCCATAGAGGAACAATTTGCTGATATATTTACAAAAGCCTTAGATGCCAAGCAATTTGAAAATTTGAGGAGCAAACTGGGCATTTGTCTTTTTGAGGAGTTATAGCAGAGTCTGATGACAAAGCAGCTTCTGATGCTTTGTCAGCTTTTGTTTCATGTGTGAAGACTTTGCTTTGTAATTGTTTCCTGTGTGCAGACTTTGTTTTGAAATTGTTTGGCTAAAAAGGGGGAGATAAGTGTGTCAGAAGCAAGCATTTTTGTAGTTCAAAAGCAATACAGGGCTGATTTGTTTCAGGGGGAGTGTAACACCCATACTAAATTTATCTAGAATATTTAGCATGCGTATTAAATCTGATACTGGATGCATTAAAATTTTCAATAACAACAATATACATTTGAATGAATACAAGCTTGCTCGTTTATACACCTAGTAAAGTCCCACTAATGTACGTATATATATTTATATATACAAATACTGATGAAAATCCTGGACTGGTACCTGACGAGCAGCTGCACTCCACTCAGCGTCTCCCTGATGAACTTCATCACGAAACTCTTGTTTGCGAACCACTTGCTTACCTGAAACTAAATTAAAGGGATTGGGGTGAGACGGGCGTCTCAGTGAGTTCCACATACGCTAAGCTTCAGGCGATCTCGGGGATCCTAGGATCGCCGTCGGTCTCTACATATCTTAGCGATCAAGGGAAAACTAGGATCGCTATATGTCTCTATCATATCTTATCATATTTATATTATTCGCATCTCATCATTTAGTGATCGAGGGGAAAACTATGATCACTTCCTGATAACTGATATCTGCCTGATAATATTAAAGTATTTCACATCTCTGACTTGAAGTTTCATGTCACTAACTTTACGTTTTACTATGTGCACATAAACCACATTATCTCTTCGTTGTGGCGAACGGTAAATATATTTAGACCACATTATCTCTTCGTTGTGGCGAACGATAATTATCTGTAGACCACATTATCTCTTCGTTGTGGCGAACGGTAATTTTCTCTAGACCACATTATCTCTTCGTTGTGGCGAACGGTATACTATGAACAATTTAGTTCATAGGCTGCATTGTCTCTTCGTTGCAGCAAACGGAGATTATCTATAATTTACTATGAGCATGTTACTCATAGGCTGCATTATCTCTTCGTTGCAGCAAACGGATAGGAAGTTTTCAATAGAAAATCAAAACATAGTCTTAAAATGATTTATTGCAAAAATCAAATCATATGATCAACACTTTCTTAACATCGATATCATATAAAAATTTCATTCACATTATCACATAAATCTTGTAAAAAAATTATTCATTCTCATTATTTTGCATAACCATTAAAATCTCGTCTTTATTATGCAAACATTAACAATTGGGCCACTACTAATCATAAATTGACCTTTATGTTAATTTTTCCTCACTTAAACATAAGCTCAAAGGAAAAGTTCTAAACTAACTGGAACTCACCTTAACATGTTCTGGTACCATTTGTCCGTCTAAAATTCGCGTTTCGGCTTATTCTGCAAAATTTACGTCAAAACCCGTAAGCAGTTTTCAGCAGGATTTTCCAAACTTCGAATGCATTTTCTGAGCTCGTTATTAATCCGAATCACATGAAATTTATACCCGAATTGAAGGGAATTGAACGCAGAATCCAAAAATTCAATAATTACACAAGCCTGGGCTACCCAGCAACAGCTATGACGAAAATGCTACATATATGTCATACGAATTTTCTGCTCATTCATAAAGTTCAAGCTCAATCACTTTCAACGATAATAATTCATTTCATTTAACAACCCAGCCTTACACACATCTATATAGTCCAATTCATCACTAAATTCCAACAAGACAACTATTAGAATCTAAAGCTTACTAGGAAACTCACCTCAAGAACAACTTTCAATTGATGCTAAAAGACCCAATCCTTAGTTCTTGTTTAAGCTACTTTGCCTCATTGAAGCCCTCCAATTTCGGGTCCTAACCATTCAATCACGTTTCTGGACAAAAGTTCCAATTTCTCAAATTCTCTTCCAATTCTTCTTGTTCGTTGCTCTAGCTGCAAACCCAGCCACTACCATTCCAATTGGGCACTTCTTAAGCAAGAAAAACACACATGCAACAACTTAACCAACCACAAAATGATAAGTTGGAAATGGGGCTGAAAAGTAGGTTAGGGTTCGGTGCAATGAAGAACAAAAAGGAAAGATTTTTGCTTGCCATAGTTCTCAATTGATTCAAAGATCATTATTCTTCATTTGCATGTTGTTTGATTGAGAATTGGTGAAGATTTGTTGGTTTGGGAAGAAAAAGGACATGCCGAGAAAGAAAGAGAGGAAGGAGGGGAAAGTTTTCTGGTGGAGAGAGATATGAAGGGAGAAAATAACTTTTTGATTCTTACTGTCCACCACATTTATGTCCATTTGCCCACAAATCAGCATGTGTTAATTACCAAAATGCCACTAACTAGATTACTATTTACTATATTGCCACTAGTAGTGAAAATGACCAAGGTAACCTTCCTTCTCAATTGAAATGATTAATTTATCTTCTTCCAATTATTCTTGGTTAAACCATCTCTAACTCTAATTGATCATCTTCTCATCATTAACTATAATTTGGGTTGTTACAGGGAGTTTCTGTTTCAGGGGGAGTGCTTCATTTGTTCATGAATGACATGTTTCAGGGGGAGTGTATGTGTGGAAACGTTGTCTATGTGCCGTTGCTGACTCTGTTGCTATTTGGTTGCTACGTTTAAGTTATTCATGGTTGCGCACTTATGAGTGAAGAATTTGCCTTGTGATATCTCTCTGATCTCAGATTGATTTTAGCCAAAAATTTGTCAAAGGGGGAGATTGTTGGATATTTGGTTGTTGGCTTCATTTTTGCTAAAATCAAATATACAAGCAAGATGTTCGTCTTCAAAAGCAGAACCTCAGAAGCTTAGTCTTCAGACGCAGAACCTCAGAAGCTGAACCTTCAGAAGTTGAACCTTCATAAGCAGAACTTCAGAAGCTGAACCTTCAGAAGCTGAATCTTCAGAAGCAGAACTTCAAACGCTGAACCTTGAGAAGCACTTACTTCAGAAGTACTTTCAGAAGCAGTCTTGTTTTCGCGCCTTGGAGCTGTTTATAATCTCACCTGATCTTTTGAAGATTTAATTGAAGAATTCTTTCATGTTACTTGTTCTCCAAGCTGCGTATGTTTCTAGAAGGAAGATATTTTTGAGAGATATATTTCTTCAGATTGGATATTGTTTTATTTGTGTAAATATATTTTCAAAGAGATCTTTGGAAAATATATTTCTGAAGAATATTTGTGTCAATATATTTATGAAAAGAATATTTGATTCAAATATATGTTGTTGCTGAAGGCTATAAATAGAAGTGCCACTATTGAAGAAATCAACTGAAAACCAAAGCCATCATTGAAAGAGTATTCTTAGGTTTTGAGTGTGTTAATTGTGAGTCTTTCTTGTGTCACCTTGATGCAAGCTTAGGACTGTGTTTATTGAGTTGTAATTGTAGATCACTTGAAGCTTTTAAGCAAGAGTGACTTTTGTGTGTTTGGAGTGTGTCTCCGTCTTTGATTGTTATTTGAGTCTAAGATCACTGGGGCAGTGATTGTTTGAGGGGAAGTGAGAGGGGTCTCATATCTAGGAGTTCCTAGGTAGAAATACAACGGGTAGTGATTAAGTGAGAAGACGGTGAACTGGAGGTTGTTCACATAGGACTTTGAATTGATACTATTATAGTGGATTTCCTTCCTGGCTTGGTAGCCTCCAGACGTAGGTGTGTTTGTCACCGAACTGGGTTAACAAACATCTTGTGCCTTTTACTTTCTGTCTGTTATTTCTTTCCTTGTTATTTGTATTGATCAGTAGCTCAACGTTGAAACTGTGTACTTCGCATTACGTCAACATCAGGATTTTACTGCGCCAGAATTACAACATGTATTCTACGAAATCAGCTATATATGTTTTCACATCGAATTCCCTCATATAAGATGAGTCATGACAAAAATGAATGCATTCCAATATATTCTTTTGAACTTAACCCTACTGCCCTGCCAACTGACAAAGTTTCAATTGACAGAGGAGCATGATCAAGTACAAAACAACATCTTAGAACTGCATTCCCTTTTGTCACACTCATCCTATACGAAGGAATTCGATGTGAGAACCTATATAGCTGATTCCACAGAATACATGCTGTGTTCTCTTCATTCTTTTGAGTTTCCAAAAAGACTTGCAAACATTTACACTAAGTATAAGACACTTCAATGCCAACATCTTCCGCAAACTAACAAGAATTAAACTAAAATCCAACAAAATAATGACACAACATAATAATACTACCTAAACATCTTCATCTGGCCGAATCAAACTCTTGAGAATATCTTCAGGAGACCTCAGCAACGTAACATCCATCTCGAGGGGGATCATGTTCGGCTCAGCAAATATCGAGAACATGCTCCTCACGTTGTCGTCGATCGTTAACTCCGACCGAGTGAACGACAAATTCTCGTTTGAGTCGAATGATGGACGGTGATACCAAACGTATTCCACCCTCCTCGCGTCTCCGTGGTTGATTTGTTGGTTGATTTCATGAAGTAGATCATTCAATTCTTTTAACATCACATCGTCGTGAACCTTGAAAAAATGTTGGTTACCACCGTTGAATGATACATGAAAGTATACTTGAGCCATTTTTTCAGATCTATACCATAAGAAATTAAAAACAATCCAATTAAAAACTCATTCAAACATTTCATCAAACACTTGTAGTGCAAATTATACATAAACCCTAAAGCTAAAAATTACAACATAAACATGCAAAGATTTAAACATTTAAGCAACATAAGTCATTTCCATGTAAACAATCTATCATTTCTTGCCAAAAAAAATCAAAAATTAAACAAAGTCTAAAACTAAAAAAAAAAAAAAATTAAGATAATAAATGTAACATATAAGCATAAAATGACAATGAAATTGATTATGGAAACTTACTTGTTATTGGAGTGTTGGTTGATTTGAGGTTGAAAATTTTGAGATTTTTGGAAGATTTGAGAGAGTTTTTAGAGTTTGAAGAGATGAAGTTGGAGGTTCTGGGTGCTGAGCTTCATAAGTACTGATCGCAGCGGCATTTAGCTACCGATGGGGACGGCGGCAACTAACTGCCGCCGGATCCTTCCCATCGGCAACAAACTGTCGCCGAGGTAAAAAACGTAAATTACTGGTGTGTTTTAGCTTTCTTTGAAGTGGGAAAAGCAATTTTCTTGTGACAACGCTTCTCCCTCTCCAGACTCTAAGTCATGATCCAGTTCCAGACAACATGCCTGAGGTAGGCCATTATTCCTCTCGTCCTGTTCAAGGCTTTGCTCAAGAATAAATATTGGATAGATTGGGAGGAAACCTTATATCATGTTTAATTAAAAGTGTGTCCTAATCTTAATTTTTAACAAAACCAAGCTTCAAATAAATCTTGCCTAGCTTAGTTGATCATTCCCTTATAAAAAAAAAATAGATTGTTTGTGGAAATATTTCTTATCTTTTATTTTAAAAAACCGTGGTAATTTTTTTTTTTTTGCTAATAAGGAGACAGGAGACTCTTGAAGTGAATATTTACCTACATTTTTTGGAAAAATTGGTTTCGAAAGAGATTGACTAAAATTTGCGGTTTGTTTTTAAGTTCCTTAAATTATGGTGTGTTAGATTAGTTTATGATAATAAGCTCTTAGCCATAACATTAAACAAAGATATATTTACAACAATCTAATCATAATTAATTGATTTAAAAGTAAAATTGAATAAAATTATTTTAGGATATATTCTTAGCGAATTCAAATATCTTTGACTTGTACCATTAACAATTCAAATTTTAGAATCCGAGAAGTGCTAGCAACACTCTCTTTTCAACACTCACTTAAACACTCCCTCTTTAATTGGATGAAACATATGTGTGTCGTCCCACCATTTTACGTGGATCCCATTTTCAAAGTGTGGAAAATGAAGTGTATGATATATCATTACTCTTTCTTTTTTTAAAAGAAGTTAATGTGGAATTGCAGTGGCATTGAAGTCCATGGAGGATGATCGTAAAAAAATCGAGTTGGATGTGAAAAGTGAGTTTAATATCTCCCTCCATCACTCTTGTCTTATACGTGTTGTGTGATTTGCATTCCCACAGATTTGATGGTTAATGAATGTTTTTTGCTCTTCAACTTTAGTATTTGGTTTAATGAAGTTTTGATTCTTCATGTAGCGGGAACTTTGTCTTTTTGTCTGTACTTGTTCTGATTCTGCTTATGTTTGCATTTCCATTTATATTACAAGCATAAGTAATTTACGCATTTGTTTACTTTATATAGCTGTGGAGATATGACACATGATGCTAAGTCATGCATGGAAAGACCAAAGCGAAAAGGACAAGTGGGGATATTGCCTCTGATAAAAAGAGAGAAACGTTTGAGCTTGATTACGATCGGAAACGGGACAGATGGAATGGGTATAATGCATCATATTATGCACATCATGTCATCAAGAAGTATGAAGCCATAGATGAAGCTCGAAAGAAATTCTTAAAGGAAAGTCAGCTAGAGAAATTGGAGAATAGCAGCCAAAATGGTGAGGATGTGGCAACTGATGACAAAGATGATCTAAGAGTTGATGAGGCAAAGGTTGATGAGAGCAAACAAATGGACTTTGCGAAAGTTGAGAAGCGTGTGCGTACTACAGATGGTGGGAGTACAGGAACTGTTAGGTAATTTTCACAGTACCATTATTTTAATAATGCAGGGGAAATTTGATTGGTCCTTTAAGTTGGATAATTATATATCTTGTTACTTTCATCATTTTATCATCGATGAAATGGAGCTAAAATGCCTTTATTTTCAGGAACCTGCGTATTCGGGAGGACACTGCTAAATATCTTCTTAATCTTGATGTCAATTCTGCACACTACGATCCCAAGACTAGGTCAATGCGTGAAGATCCTCTTTCAGTTGCAGATCTAAATGAGAAGTTGTATGAGGTAGCTTATCTCACTAATCAAAATTCATAACGAAAATTATAATTTACTTACTTTTCTTTTATATGCTTATTGTACTTGTATTTGGATTAAATATATGTTTTTGTGTAATATATAGGGTGATAACCAGTATAGGAATAGTGGTCAAGCTTTGGAATTCAAGGAATTAAATTTACATACATACATGGGAAGCATTTGATAAGGGGCAAGATGTTCACATGCAAGCATCTCCGTCTCAAGCTGAATGGCTTTATAAGAATTTTAAGATCATCGAAGAGAAACTGAAGTCTCAAATGAAGGAATCCATTTTGGAGAAGTATGGAAATGCAGCTGATGGGGACCAACTTCCAAGAGAACTTTTGCTAGGTCAAAGTGAGATGCAAGTTGAGTATGATCGCGCTGGTAGAGTTATCAAGCGACAGGTGAGATATGCGTTATAAATTTTTATAAGAAGCTTCTTACTTTTACTATGCATTCCTAACTTTCGTATATATCTTTATGTGCACATTCAGTGCTTGTTGATGTTGTAGCTTTACCTTTGAACACTTACCAATGTCATCATTATTTCTAATCTGAACTTTGCTGCTTTATGGTTACTATTTTAAGTTCTTTTGGTAAAAACAATCAGAGAAAGGGAGAGGAAGTTTGGATAGTTTTCCGAGAGTTTGAATTCCGTGTTTCTGAATGAATATATTTTAATTAATGCAATTGAGAGTAGGCCAATCTATTTATAAAGGCAGCATTGCCTTCTTAACTAACTGATGAAAATAACAGAATTTGGTACTTATCACAAACTAACTGACTAATCTTCAAACTATACTATTCTGCAAGCTATATGGATTAAAAGATGGCACAAATTCAGAAACTATACTCTAGCAGAAACTGCACTATTACGCTAACAAATACTGTTCTTCAAAAGGATAGATTTAGTTATAATCATCTGTATGTTGCTTTTCAACAGGAGGCTGCACTTCCAAAGAGCAAGTATGAAGAAGATATTTTCATAAACAACCACAGAACTATTTGGGGCTCATGGTGGAAGGATCACCAATGGGGCTACAAGTGCTGCAAGCAGACAATACGTAATAGCTATTGTACAGGAGCTGCTGGTATTAAGGCTTCTGAGGCTGCTAATGAATATTGCCTGTTCTGTAAGGAGACTGTTGAAGGTCCGTAACGTTGCTCACACCATACTTTTGTAACTAGACACTGTTTTCTGCC
This sequence comes from Medicago ruthenica, assembly GCA_018208015.1. Classification (NCBI taxonomy): domain Eukaryota; kingdom Viridiplantae; phylum Streptophyta; class Magnoliopsida; order Fabales; family Fabaceae; genus Medicago; species Medicago ruthenica. The sequence goes on from CM031371.1 coordinate 42,334,584, forward strand.
ATAATCAGTTCTAAACAAGTGTCAAACGTGATTTCTATAAACAAATATATCGTGTTTAAGCTCTGGATGTGGAATACAAATCTGCGCCTCTTCTTTTTTATTTTTTTGTACAGCTCCTCAGAAAGTTACTAGTATCCTATAGTTTTTGGTTTATAATGCTGCTATCAGTATATTAGATTTTTTGTATCTTTTATGGAATTTACATATGCATAATGAAAGAAATTTGAGACTAGTCTTTTCCTTCATTGCGTTTTTCTTTTGTCCTGTTCTATTCTTAAATGGCTTCTACTCCTCTATTTTACAAGGATATTACCAGTTGGCAGTTTGAATAGGTGAGACATATATATATGTATGGTGCATTACACAAAATAACATCATTGAAGACACAAAAAGCACTTCAAATTCATAAACACCTAATTGATTAAAGAACTAAAAAGCACTATTTTATTCAAATGGCTCCTAAAATCAGTAAAAACATACAATAAATAAGATAAATAAATGACTCAAGATACTAAAAATCTGCATGTGATGAAAAGTTATCAAACAAAGTGGCCATTGTTCATAAATATAAGCTATGATGATTGTATGTTTTGACAGAAGGATGTGGGAAAGAATTTGGGTTCGTGGCAATAAACAGGTAGAAGATAACTTTGTGCATCCCGGAACATTTTACATGAAATTATGTCAACATATAGATTTTTGTTGTTGAAAAAGAACATGTAGATTGTTGGGAAACAAATGTTGTTGTAACCAAAAAACTTACATTATGTTGAGACAAAATTCATCATTAGAGCCAATGAAGGATATTTTTCTTTTTCAAAAGTGTCTGCATTTTATTATGGCAATTGGAAGGTGTACAAAACTAGTGGCGTTATTGCTCCCTATATAGTGTTATTCGCCACTTATACATGCATACAACTTTAGATCAAGGATCAGGGTTACAAGACCATACTTTATTATTTTATTACCGGAACAGAAGTTCTTAACTACAGTACATCCAAAATTTACTTTATTATTATTTCATGACAAGATGGGCACCTCATCATTGCATAGCATAGCATGATCTCACTGAGATTGAGATTCAGGGTGAACCAAAGGGCCACGGTTTCCACCTTGCTTTAATTCAGAGACCTCGCGTTGTGGAAGGCCAAAAGCATTTGCAAGAACCTCCGCAGGAGTGGCCCTGAACACCTGCTTCACATGGCTAACAGAAGCTCTGTCATTTGTCTTGAACACTATGTACTCAAATGCTTCTTCCTCTCCAGCTTGTTGCGCCACCACAAAGTTCTGTGGTACCACCACCAACTGTCCCTTTCTCACCCTGTCGTCGAACACGGCGTTTCCTTGGCAGTTCACTATCCTAACTCTTCCTTCTCCTCTTAGGACGTACATTAGGCTGTTGGCATTCATGGTCCAGTGTGGAGCATATATACCATTCTGCATTTATATGCATAAATGTTAATGTTATATATATAATACTCCCTCTAGTTCTAAATATATATAAAAGACATCAACTTTAATCTAAATTTTAGACCAAATATATGAATATTTAATGATTCGACTGTCTCTTATACTTATGACCAAGGAAAGGGAGAATCATGCATGGAATATAGAAATATAGCGTACCCTGTAGAGGAGTACGTATTCGGCACCAAGACGTAAATTACGGAGGATTGGGAGGGTTAAACTGTTGACGGTGCTGATTCGACCGGCACGTGGGTTGTAGAGGTCTGCACGTGCAGGGTGAGCTATGTTCTCGCGAATCTTGGCACTGCAGATAGTTTCTTCCAAACCATTCTTCCTTCCCTTTCCCCTGCAGCTTCTTCCCTCGCAGCTTTCTTCCTCTTCTTTGCTAGGTCTTGGACGTCTTGGTCCTTGTTGTTCCTCGCTATGTCTACCTGGTCTTTTTCTTCGTTCTTCTTCGCCCTCATCCTCTTCCCTCCTGTGGCTAGGACTACGTTCATCTTCTTCTTCTTCTTCTTCTTCCTCTCTGTGACTGTGACTTTCTTCTTCTTCTTCTTGCCAGTCCGGGCTGATAATGCTGAGACCACCCTCCACTCTCACGATTTGACTCCTTTGGTCACGTGGAGATTGAAGTCTCTTAGCTGTATCCTCATCGGTATTGAGCGCCTGTGCTAAAAACTCTGAGCTGAAGCCACTCAACACACTGCTACCTTCGTTTTGCTCCTCTGGTTCCTCCTCCTGTTGGTGCCGCCCTCCCCTGCGTCCAGGGAAACTGGGCCTTTCTTGATGGCGTCCTTGTTGCGTTTCTGGGAATTCTACATCTGGGTTCCCTCCAAGGTAAAACACCTACACCAAACACATATTTTAGTGTGATGGATTGAGTACTATATACAGATATAATGATAAGTTATTAATTAGATAAAGCACTGATACAAACATTAGATACGATACGACACTGACACAAATACATAGACAATGTTAATAATTTATGAAAATAAATGTGATAAGACATAACCGCAAATGTTAGTGTGTCTGTTTGTGTTGGACATCAGATACGGCTTAAATCTGAAGTGTCTACGCATATCTATTAGCTAGCAGCATAGTGTATATACAGTTATACTTACTCTTGGAGTTGAATCAAGCTGGTTTGCAAAGTTGGAGGTGTCAAGAAGACTAATGGCAACAAGAGGTTCATCGCCATGGTTATATGTCCAGTAAGGAGTACCAGGTGGAATGGCAATGACATCACCTTTATAGAAGCGACGAATCTTCTGGTGGCTGTCAGGTTGCTGATGCTGTTCTTGATGCCTGGATCCCTGTCTAGACCGTGATGATCGTGGCTGTTCAAAAGTCTCAGGACAACCAGGAACTGAAAGTCCAAGTACTCCCTTTCCTGTACATATAGAAGAACAATATTCAGTCACAAAACAATTCAATGCATGCAATATATAGAATTGTTAGCAATTAATATACTTAATCATCATTATGTTAATTTGTTCATGTAGTAGAACCTTGGATGATGAAAATCAATTGTGGAGAGGGTGAGTATGATGGCAAGTGAAGGCCATTAGGGTCAATGGTTCGTCTGATAAGAGAGACACCGGCACATTGTAGCTCAGGGTGGTTTGGATTCCATGTCTCGGTGAGACCAGCTTCTGATTCAACACGGTGGTCTGGTTCCAGTGCATTGATATTATTCAGCTGGCATTGGTTGAACCTATCAAACTCAGAGCGAGTAGCTAAACATGTAAAGAGTAGCAAGGAAAGTGAAAACAAAGATAGAAAGGATTTTCTCATTGTGCTTGTGATCATAAACTGATTACTAATGAGCTTTGCTGAATGAATTGGTGAAGGGGTGAAGGTTGGTGTGGTGATTTATAGGAAAAAGAGAAGGGTGAAAGAGTGACACATGTGATGTAACAGAATCTGTGTGTGACATTCTTCACTATGCATGGCTATGGAGTCCTAGTTTGGTACACATCAAATGTAAACCTTTATGGAACGCAGCGCAGGTGGCTGCTTCATTCATGCTGCTTCTGTATTCATACCGTACAGAGACAATATGAATATTTGTTGGTATCCTTGTATGTGGAATCAAGTCTACAGTTCAATGAATGAGACCAAATTAATGTAGCAGGGGATGGTCCCATGTATGTGTCGACTCTCTGCATATATTTATCATTATTACTAATTTACTGTCTTGAGCATATGTTTCAATCGACTACTTTTTTACTACCACCTATAACCTTTGTAAATAATTCATTTCATTCAAAATCAAAGTATTAATTGAGGCGGTGCATGAAAATCAATACCGTTCAATCATTTTTTATTGAAGGTCCCGCATGCAATAATGGAAAATGAATGACTCAGAGTCTCTCTAGTCATGGGAGAGAATCTGGTCCTTCAAACATGTTAGTCTCTCCCTTGAAAAACTATGCAAATGAAAGGCATACAGGTCCTACAACAAGTAGAGATAATAGATCTTAATACTGTAATATCAGCAATGTGGGAATTGAAAGAATCTACCGTCTTAGATTTATCTTCTTTTCAGTAGACCATAACACAAGAACTTTATAGTTATGTTTGTCGGACTTGGAGAAATTTTGGAATGGGTGGACTCTCTAATCAAGAGCACCTCCGACGGTACAATCCAACATATACATCTTAAGTTGGGTACTGCAACATTATTTTGAAACAACTCACTCAATTTTGGCTCTAATATTGAAACTCTTAAAATCATATTGTAGCTTAAGCAAGGCACTTTATTTATATTGGGTCCCACAAAGTAATGTTACTTGTTGAAGTAACAATAACTCAATTGGGGCTGACTCCAGTGAAAACACACCGGCGGACAAGATGAAAAAGGAAGCGCTGGAGTTGCTCTAAGAAGTTCTAAAAGGTGTATGAGAGGGCCAAAGCATACGACAATACTTAGAGCATCTTTAATGAAAACAGCAAATATGGGTACGCTAAGTTACTTTTTGTAGGGTTAAAGTGTCATGTAGGATTTAAACAATTCATAGTTGATTTAAGTAATTTTTACTTTAATGATAGTTGTTTATAAAGAACCAAAACTTCATTCCAAATGTTTTTAAGAATTTGATTTTAATGAATTTTATTAAAATGGCAATTAAATTGCATGAGTTTGATTGAATAAAATAATAAAAATTATAGGTGCGAAAGAGTTAGCGTACGTGTGTTGTGGAGTGAACGTTAATTATCATTGGTGCATCCATTAAGCCAAGTGTAACTTCTCCAATGGTAATAAAAAGTAAGCAACGTCATTTATAAACTTCTCCAATGGCTGTTGATGCTCTTAAATAGATACAGTTCACTTTCTTTTTTTATTATTATTTTTATAAGTATTATTTATGTGATACTCACCGTCCCTTTTTATAGGAGTAGTTTACAAAAAAAATTTGTCCCTAAATATAAGATCATATACAAATTCCTAGATGCATTGATTACTCTTTTTCCAAATATACCCCTTATTAATACTACAAATTTGTCTTGGTATATGAAAAGTTAACGTTAAATATATATTTAATTAAGGGTAATATAGTAATAGTCACACACATTTGTGACAACTTTATTACTCCGACAATTTTTCTTAATACAAGTGATTTTTGTAAACTACTCCTATAAAAAGGGACGGAGGAAATATTAATTTTTAGAGCTATTGCAGCTGCATAGTCTTTTATGTGGCAATATCAAAATTTGCACAGTAATCACGGTGACAAATTTGAGCGTATACGACATATTCTTGTTTACTGGTAGTTTATTTGATTTTGGATAATGATTATTTGATATTCTTTGCATTAGGGATGGCAAAGTGAACCGGTCCGCCCTGTTTAGGCCCGCCCCGTCTAAGTCCGCTTAAAACGGGACGAGACGAGCCGAGCCAAATTAGATGGCCGAGTCCAAAATCTCACCTCCCCCCGTTTAGTGGTGGACAAATGAGTTGACGGGCCGGCCCGCCAAACAAAAAACTTTGTTTTTCAGAGAAAAAAAAAACTTTTTTTGATGCATTTTTTTTACAACTTAATTGTTACAAAAAAATATGTTGCTTTTATCATGAGGATGTATCAAGTGAGAGGACTTTTATTGTGAGAGATGAGAGGGTTAAATCCTGAACTTTGGATTAATCATTACCGTGAGATTGAGTTTTAATAATTGCAGCATATCTTTTTTAGAATCATCTCATTCTGTTTCTTTTCCTTTCTTCATTGTCAAAGAAGAAAAATCCAAGTGTCCTCTCTCTTTCTCTTGTTAATATTGTGATTTTTGTTCTTGTTCTTAGTTGAATCAACTCTAATTTTTTTTTCATTAAACAAGAATCATACCTTTTTAATCAAACCGCAAAAGAGAAGTTAGCGACAAAAGCTTTTTTTGTGTCGTTTTGGCTCTCTTAGGTTTCTCTAGCATTCCATGTTCTACAAATTAAAGTTTAAATAATAATTAAAAAAAGAAATGTTAGGCCATTAGATCTATCAGAAAAACAACCCATTTTGTTTCTGAATCCTTTCAGAGAGACCCAAGGAAATGCGAGCTAATTGACTCCAGGAAACCCATCAACAATTAGATATGCCAATAATGATGTTAATCCCTTTGCCGAGAAGATGAGCGGCTCTGACGACGTTCCGGTGTTCCTGTTCGCCGGTGTTCGTCGTTGATGTTTCTGTTCTCCGGTGTTCGTCGTTGATGTTTCTGTTCTCCGGTGTTTGTCGTTTGGGGAAAAGAGTGGTTTCATGGTTATACTGAGATTTGATGCTCTTAAATAGATATAGTTCACTTTCTTTTTTTATTATTATTTTTATAAGTACTATTTATGTGATATTAATTTTTAGAGCTATTGCGGCTGCATAGTCTTTTCTGTGGCAATATCAAAATTTGCACAGTACTCACGGTGACAAATTTGAGTGTATACGACATATTGTTGTTTACTGGTAGTTTATTTGATTTTGGATAATGATTATTTGATATTCTTTGCGTATACACCACTGGAAAGAAGAGATACAAGTGAAAATAATTTAAAGATACAAAGGAGAAATGTTATAGTGTCGAAACATCGCTTTAGTGATGAATGTGAGGGCAAGTAATGCAGTTAATGACTGTCAATCCTAACTGAAAAATTAAGTTGAAAGTGTGAAAATTTTCAATCCCCAGCTTGAGTATACGGTTTAATTTCTATGTCAAATTGAGTTTTCAATATTTATTTAAATTTAAGAGTTGTGTTATTTAAACATAAAATATATATATCTTATGTATCACCGCATCTCTATCTCTTACTTTTTTTCTTTTACAATTTACACGCATTTCAGAGAAACCCAACCAAAATATAATTTCGTTGTTCAAATATAATTTCTCTAAATTAAATGAATGATTCGAGAGAGATTGTGTTTCAAAGAAAAGGGCTCTATGTATCACACCCTTCTTAATTTACATCGGCATTGTTATTTACATCGTATTCTTAATAAACAAATAAGAATTTATTTGTTTTGAATCGTAATCATCTTTAATTTGAATAAGTTTTCTTCAATTTCCACAAAGTTTTAGGGATCCTTATTTATGTGGTCCTCTTCTCTAGAGTTATCACCTCTATTCCTATGAGGAATGAGTTCATCTACTAGCAATAGCACATGTTATATGTGTCCGCAACCTTTGAGATTTTGAGTTAGCGTTGAAACTTATGATTTATTCATTAACAAATTGACACAAGCTGAGTAGTGAACACTTGTAAAAGGCATCTTCTATTCACACAATGTTTTCTTAGATAAATTTTCAAATTCAAGCAATTTTGAAACCATGCACCAATTGTGGTAGACACGTATGGTTGAAGTTTCTGCTCATATATGTTGTGATAGGGGTGTTTTGAATTGAGATTTTAAATGACTATTTTGGCAACAAAAAAAGTCTTAAAGATTTCAAAAGACTTTTTACAATCAAGATTTTTAAAATAAGATTTTAGTGGATTTATAAACATATCTTTAAGATTTCAAAGAACTCAATGAATTTTCAGCAGAAAAAAAAAGTTAGAAAAAGATAATAAATAAATGTCAATTTTTGAATAAAGAAAAATAAAAGTGACAAATTTCTAAATCTTTTAATAACAAAATAATTACCTAAAAAACTAACAATGTGATTTTTTTTTTGTCAGGTAGCCTAGTGGCTAGAATTCACTTTTTAAAATGAATAAGTGGGGTGTCCAGGGTTCGAACCCGCCCCTGCATATAATAATGTGTTATCTCTGTCAACTGAGCTATGTTCACGGGGACATAACAATGTGATTCTAACGCTATGTATCCGAACATATAGTAATCATGTATTAATTTAGCATTGGTCCTGAGATTTTTGGCACCTTGGGCCAACTAAAATAATGTACTCCTCTTAATCACATTATTAGAATTTTTCTGATGTGCACAACATCAGGGTTTTAACAAAAATCTTGGAAATGACAAAGTGATGATAGAAAATTTAAGTCACAAATTTACAAAAACAAAATAACAAAAAATAAAAAGACAAATTCATTAATGTATAATAACATTAGTATGATTACATGTACAGTCAATCAATATAAAGAAAGACACCTCATTATGCAGCATACAAATCAATATAAAAAACATCACAACAAACAACATAAAATAACACTACCAATTACTTTTCTTAAAACTGATCAAACATCAATCTAAATAAACAACTAAATTTATTCTTTTAGTTAATATGGAACGACCTAAAAAATAAAATGTTTAAGTCCTATTAAGAAATGAGTCATAACAATATTTAATATTATTGTGAATTGATTCACAACTTTGCTTGAATCAATTAACAAAGAAACATATTTTTGAAACTTATTGAATTTTGGTGATTGCATACTTTTAAGTAGGGGTGAGCAGATTTATATAAACCGACCATAAACCGCAAAACCCGTACACAAAATCAAGTTTTCGGGTGGGTCGGATCGGTTTGCGAGTTTGTCAAGGTGTTTAAAACATGTCTACACGGGTGTTAATGGGCGGGCCCGGTTTTCTTAAATTAATTTCGTTGGTAACTGAACCCGACCGATACATGAGTAGAAATGCCAAAATGAAGTGACTGGTGACTGTTAAAAGTCTATCAAAGGATGGTTTTTATTGAGACATGTACCAATACACGTTTTATTGGAAGTAGTCAATAGTATTAAAATATGGAGTTGTGTTATTTGAACATCTATTTATATGACAACTTTTGAGACAACCAAAATTTTACAAAAAAAATGAGGTATTGTCACAAAAACCAAAGCAATAGAGAAAAAGTAAAAAGATAATGTGACTATAAGAGAGAAAGTTTTCACAAAAGTTATAAAAAATGGTTGTTCAAATATTTCTCTAAAATGTCTTTATTTTTTTGGTTATATACATTATGTCTTGATTATTAGTATATTGTTTAGCCTTGGAAAGTGGTATAAAAAAACTTAATGTTGGGACATGTGGCTTGTAGCCTGGCGTCTATAGACATTGCTTAGGTATATGTGATTCTCCTTTAAAATTTAATTGGGTATATTTATATTTATTCAAGTGGAGTATTATTTATAGTAATAAACAAAATTATGTGATACTTTTGGCGGATGTTCGTCCTTCTTATCAGAAGGGTTAAACTTTGATTCCTCCATTGTTGTTCTTAAACTCTCTCCTCTCTTTAAGACTTCTTCATGCAAAACTGCAAAACTCATTTTCTCTTGCTAAACCGTATAAACCCACCTGTATAACCCGTCTTCGACACAAACCGCCACCCGTTTAAACCGATGGCTTAAGTGGTCGGAAGTAGGTGTCTGTTTTCTATGATCGGTTTCATTTGCATGGCCAGTTTTTGGACCGAATCCGCCCGTAACTGACCGACACTCTACCCTACTTTTATGAATTAAAAAAAAGCTAAAATATGCAAATGGTCCCTGCAAATATGGGTTTGGTGGGTTTTGGTCCCTGCAAAAAAAAAAAATCAATCCTTGCAAAATTTTTTGTTTTTTAAAATAGTCTCTAGACCCACTTTTTTACTGATTTGACAGATCTTTGCAAACGTGGCACATGATGACTGTACAGGACTGTCCCACGTGGCATTTATTTGAAATTAAAAAAATCAAAAAATTAAATAAAAAATCAGAAAATGTTTTATTTTTATTTTAATTTACTTAATTACCTTAATCCAAAAAACCTAATATTTTTCATCCTTCATCCTTTCCATCGTACTACCAGTATCATCCTCACCAAACCCAAATTTCTCACGTTTCCTGCCCAATTATGTTCTTCACTTCATCATCATCAAACAAGCTCCTCCCAAGTTCTACAACACCATCTTTTTCTTGTTCTTCTTCTTCCATATCTCTTCATCCTTTTTCCATTATTTCAATCACCTCCAACAATATATGCAATAATCTTTGCTAATTCAAAATCAACAACCCGCTAAAATAACAAATATGTTAATTCTGGAATCTCAATTTCCCACCTTTCCTTATTTTTTTCATCAGTGACGAATTCAGATCTGGTGAAGATGGTGACGGCAGCAGCGGTCTGACAGCGGAGATTGGGTTTCGAGAGAGAGAAAAGAAGACAAATGGGTGTTGAGAGAGAAAAAACGCCGGTGGTCGGTGTGAGAACGGTGGGTGTGTCTCCGGTGAAAGAGTTTTGTTGTGAACGAGTTGAATCGGTCGAGTCACGAACGAGTCATTGTCAATGTCTTCTTTGTTATTGTGGTGGTTCAGTTCCAATTTGTTGTTGTTGTTCCAATCTATATGGATTCATCACTACGTTATTTGTTGTTGTTGTTCCAAAAAAATTTGTTCAAAGTGTGGGCAGAGTGAGAGGGATTAGTTGATAGATCTGAAATGTTGAGTGTAGAAAGTGATTGCCAGTAGAGGATAATTGTTTGAAGGGTGAGAGGGTTTGGAATTAGGGGATATGAGCACTAAAGTGATAAATTGTGGAATTTGGGGATGAACTTGCCTCCAATTTCTGGATTTGATGAGTTTTTATGGGTGAAGATGGAGAAATTTGAGGTTTAAGATGAACATTGGTGGATTTGTTATTATTTCATTAAATAGCTAAGTGTTCAAATCAATTAATAAAATGTTTTTTAATTTTAAAAACTAAAAAAATACAAAAAAAATAAGTTAAATACAACGTGTGCGTCATGTAATTAAGATGGTACGGTCACCATCTGCCACATAGGCAAAAATGGGACAAATCAGCAAAAAAGTGGGTCCAGAGACTATTTTTAAAAACAAAAAATGTTGCAGGAATTGATTTAAAAAAAAAAATATTGCAGGGACCAAAACCCAACCAACCCATATTTGCAGGGATCATTTACATATTTTAGCCTTAAAAAAATATTAAAACACAGTTAATATTTCATCAATTTTAAATTAAAAATTCAATTTTCAACATTCAACAAATCACACACAATTGATATTCTCCGATTTTCACGAATTATACATTAATCTTGAAGTCATGAATTTCAATCACACACAACAACACCAACTACATGCATGAATCAACGATATATCTTGTAAAGAATACATATCTCTTGTATTATTCATGTATTATGTAACATCCTGATTTTTAATATTAGTTTATTAATATTAATATTATGTGATATTAGTAATATTAATATTATTTAGAATTTATTTGTTTATTGTCTTATTGTAATGTGGTTGAGTTGATGGGTTAGTTAATTATTAAAAAATAAGAGATTATGAGAAATTAAGAGAATAGAGGTGTGTGAGTAAATATGAGTTTTAAGTGAAAAATTGAGTAGTGTTTTATTTGTGGAAAATAAACATGCTAGAAACTAATCACATTAAGAGATGTGAGAAAACCAAGCTCAAATAAGATGGTATAAATAGATGGTAGTGTTATGCGAATTAGGGTTAGATCTCATAAGGAACATAGGAGAGAAGAGGCAAAGAAGATAAAAGGGGATCTAAGAGAGTGAAGAGAAGAGCTCAAGAAATCAAAGAGCAGAGGGAGACTCAAGCTTAAGGGAGACTAGTTTTGGAAATTCAAGAGGTAAGGGGGGAGTTCTATGAAATTATTATTAATTTCATGTCCTTATAATTAATTGATGATGAATTCATGCTCTAGTTGTTATTGTGAATTTGGGTATGTGATTATTTGTGAATCCATGATGTTGATATGCTAAATCCATGATTTGATTGTGTTAATGTTGTGTTTTTTATTTTTATGTTAAAATATGTTAAATTCATGAAATTTGATGCATGATTAATGTTTCGATGTGTTGTAAGTGCTATTTAAAGTGTTTTAACTATGGGTAGTCTTTATCTATCGATTTTGGGCTAAAGGGGATCAAAATAGGGATTTTTGGGATGATTTGAGGGTGATCCCTAGGCTAAAACTTTGTTTTCCAGACCATTGATTCGATTCAAATATCTTTGAATCGTATCAATCTGCAACTGGGGCAATTTTGAATCGATTCAAACAGCTTTGAATAGTATATCAATGCTTTTCTCTGACCGTTTGAATCGATTCAATAATTTGTGAATCGAATCAGCTTTAAGTGTCTTCATGAAAGTTGTAGATATGTATATTAGCTTTCTTTTGCCTTTGGTTTGATTCCATTTGGACATCTAGAACTTGAATTATGATCAAAATACTACACATGGGTCATGCTGCATTTTTCATGAAATTTCAGCATAACTCTTTCAATGGACTATGAAACATCTATGAAAGCAATAGTGACTGAAATTAGTAGGAAAATGGATATATGAATAATGTATATGGTTACTGAGTATGTATGAACATGGAAACTTGGAAAATGTGAATGTGATGACTAATTGTTGAGTTATTTAACGAGGTGTAAATGATAAATTATTTAACTAAGCATAATTTGTGAATTGTTTAATGATGTGATAATTGGAGACGATTATGTGACGAAGTGATTATATAATGATGTGATATATGAAGTTGTGATATATGAAAAGATGTTATATAATGAAGTGATTATATAATGATGTGATTAAATGAAGATATGTTATATAATGAAGTGATTATATAACGATGTGTTGATATGTTGACGTATTTATATGATGATATGTTGATAATATGATGTGTGATATGGCGATGGGTTAATTAGTGATGTGCATTTAATGATGTGAATATGATGTATAGTTGTAAGATGTGTTATAAATGTGTTAAAATAAAGATGTGCTATAGATGTGTTGAGTAAAAATGTGCTATAAATGTGTTGGTATAAAGATGTATAAAATGATGAGTGCTTAAATTATATATGATGAGAAATGTTTGGTGATGTTTGGTGATGATGAACTAATTGATGATATATGATGATGAGTATTCAATAATATATGAAGATGAATGTTTGATGAAGTTTAAGAGGTATTGTTTAAGGATGTGTAATGGTGTATATTTGATGATGTGTTATCTAATGATAAGTATTTAAATATGTGTTATATGACGATGTTGTATTTGACAATGGTGCTATTTAAATATGTGTATTACCGATTCATTGAATGATGTGTAATGTTGATGTGGTCATTTGGCATCCATGCATTCATGGTCGAGTCTATTTGACGAAGTTGTATTTTAAGAAGGTGTTGACAAAATCAGTAACATACCTCTGATGTCCAAAATATTTGAAGATGGTGATAGGTTTGGTACCACATACATATAGAGTCGAGTTAGGTACATCGCATACATATATGCAAGTGTATTAATGATGTGAAATTTGACAATGTATTATGTGAAGATGTGAATATTTGGCAATGTGCAATTTGACGATGTATTATACGATGATGTGAATATTTGAAGATGTGATATTCAATGATGTGTTTTTATTGTACTGATGTGTGAATGATGTACTCTTTGCTACATATCAACTCAATGTCTTTAATTGTCGTTGATGTTTGTATATGTGTATAAAATGTTGATTGCGACTTATTAACTTTGACGATGTGAATATATATATATATGTGTGTGTGTGTGTGTGTAGTTGCCGTCAAGCTCCTTTTGTGTTCCACTATGTTCAGGTTTCCTCCTTCTTCTTCTATTCCCTCTTTTCTTTTTCTTTTCGTAAGTATGAAGCCCACATCATCCATCATTGAATTCCATGGAATTATGCCTAATATTTTTACTTTCAATATTTTGACCTAATTTTTTTTTAAATTAGGAAATGTGTAATGGCAAGAAAATTGGGGGAAAGACTGAAAGCTTCCCTTCCATCCTTCGAGGGTACTCACAAGAGACTCTCCCACCCTGATCAGGCCCATATCAAGCTAGACTTATTTTAGGCCCATATCAATTTGATTCGAATCATAGTTATGTGAATCGTATCAATCAGTTTTCTGGGCAGTTTGAATCGATTCACAATGTGATATATGAAGTTGTGATATATGAAGAGATATTATATAATGAATTGATTATATAATGATGTTAGTTGAGTAACAAAAGTAAGTATTTTCAATTATCGTCTCCTCAGGGATTAGGTGCGCTACTTCGAACCGTTCAACAATCGGTATTGTTTTAAGTTAAGGGTTTCTTTACTTGGTTGCATAAACTAAAGTAATGTAAAAGCAGAATTAAAACGACAAGTAATAGGGAATAAAAGCGTTGGAATAGGAGTTCATCAATCTTGCATCGAATATAATCTATAAATCATGCATATGAATTTTAGCGTTTTAGCGAAAATATCACGTATCGCTCGACAACGTCATTGATTTCCCAAATGACATCGTGAGATCGATCGTATCGTTTAATCGACGATTTCCCAATCAATCAAACGATCCGAAAGCATTACGATCCGAAACTTTGTGCGATTATCAAAACCCAAATCCATTTCTAGATTTTCTTATTATGATAGAAGATTATTCTAAACATAGATTCAAAAGTATTTGTCAATAGCAATTGAATCAAGCATGAGAGTGAAAATCAAGAATAACTTCAAAAACACATAAATTGCTAAAATCATATATTTACATAATCATGTATTACATCAAAGCTAGAAAGAATACCTCCAATCCCAACAAAGGGAAGTTAGTTGTTCATTTTCATGACAACTATACAAAAGAGTAGAGAAAAGATGAAGATCATAGCCTAAGTCTTGATTTCCCAAAGCCTTTGGTTGATTCCACAATTCAATCACTTTTGCTCCATGAAGATCATAGCTTCTAGCCCTAAAAACTATCTAAAAACTATTACTAAACTGAATTAAAAAGCAATCCCCAAATGGAAGTAGTCAATGATCCAGTTATATATGAAAAGTGAGCTAAAAATGCTTTTATAAAACTGAGTTTTAACACGCTCGCTACAAGCGATGAGCTGGTCACTTGTAGCGATGGTAGATGTCTGGCCAATGGGAATGCTCCACGTCAGCATAGAGCATTAAACCGCCCTTGGTCGCTTGAAGCGACCGGACCATCGCTTGTAGCGATGAACCTAAAATTTCCCTGCCTAAGCTCGCTTGTAGCGAGGCATCTGGCACTTGAAGCGATGAAGTCCTGAAATTCCCTGCCTATCCTCGCTTGTAGCGATGAGGCTTGCGCTTGTAGCGATGGCTTTAACAAAACTTCAATTTCTTTGCTCAATTCAAGTCCAAGCATGAAATTCCTGCATAATTAAATGGGGTAAGACATAGGATCATAAATTTAGCATTTTAACCACAAATATGAGCTTATCCTAAGATAACTTGTAAAACAAGTAACATAAGTGCCTTAAAATATATCAAAAGATAACTACTTTTAAGCACTTATCAAATGATGTGATTAAATGAAGATGTGTTATATAATGAAGTGATTATATAACGATGTGTTGATATGTTGACGTGTTTATACGATGATATGTTAATATGATGATGTGTGATATGATGATGGGTTGTTTAATGATGTGCATTTAATGATGTGAATATGATGTATAGTTGTAAGATATGTTATAAATGTGTTGATATAAAGATGTGTTATAGATGTGTTGATGTAAAGATGTGTTATAAATGTGTTAATATAAAGATGTATAAAATGATGAGTGCTTGAATTATATATGATGAGAAATATTTGATGATATATGATGATAAGTATTCAATAATATATGAAGATGAATGTTTGATGATGTTTAAGAGGTATTGTTTAAGGATGTGTAATGGTATGTATTTGATGATGTGGTATCTAATGATAAGTAATTAAAGATGTGTTATATGACGATGTTGTATTTGACGATTGTGATATTTAAAGATGCGTATTGCCGAGTCATTGAATGATGTGTAATGTTAACGTGGTCATTTGGCATTCATGCATTCATAGTCGAGTCTATTTGAAGCTGTTGTATTTAAAGATGGTGTGGACAAAATCAGTAACATACTTCTGATATCCAAAATATTTGAAGATGGTAATAGGTTGATACCACATACATAGATTCGAGCTAGATACATTGCATACATATCTGCAAGTGTATTAATGATGTGAAATTTGACAATGTATTATGTGAAGATGTGAATGATGAATTATTTAACTAAGCGTAATTTGTGAAGTGTTTAATGATGTGGGATTGATGTGATAATTGAATATGATTATGTGATGAAGTGATTATATAATGATTTGATATATGAAGAGATGTTATATAATGAAGTGATTATATAATGATGTGATTAAATGAACTTATTCACATTCAAGAATATACCTAGAAAAACAAGAAAACGAGTACCTTAGTTGCGCGTTTTTATCACTCATTCTATCATTACTACTCATCTGATTCATAGCTCAATGCTTTGCTTTCAAACAAGCACTTAGCTTTTGAATCTTTGATCATCTTTCTTTCCATTTTTTGGGTAAATTTCAAAAATTAATAACAAAATTTATAAATTAAACATAATATACTAAACATAATAACCAAAATATACTAACATAATAACCAAAGTAAATTATCCAAAGTACATAAACATAAACAAAAATAAAAAGTACAAAGCATAATAAAATTATTCAGGAATAAATAAAACGAAAGAAAGAAGAAACTGCTGCAGCTTGCAAAGTGGTCTCAATCTGAATCCATGTCTGAATCCATCAAATCTGCAGCCTCATGGTCTATGCTCCGTGTAGCCTCAGAGGAGTCATCACCATGGTCATCATCATCACCTCCTCCAGCTGCCTCATCACCAGCATGTGCAGCTGCACTCTCCCATCCAGGATAAAATGGCCTGTCCCCAGGCCATGCGATATGCTCCTGAAAATAAGCTGGAGTCCAAGTGGAGTAGCCTGCATCATGCATATGACTCTGAATAGTCGTCAGGGCTCGATGGTTTGACTCATTCTGAGCCATGATGTGGGAATATGCAGTCATGTGGTAGGGGTCCCAACTGGAAAAGTCTAAAGGTGGATAGGTTGGGGCCTGAGGTTGGCTGGGGTCTTGGGGTGCAGTGGGTGGTACCGATGATGGTCCAGCAGAAGAAGAAGGTCCAGCAGAAGAAGAGGGTGTCTTGTAAGAGCAGTACCTATTGATGTATCTATCATCAATAGGGTTTTTGATTTCCTCATCGACTTGGTTGGGCAAGTGGATCCTGGCTTTTCTACAAAGCCCCATAATCAGGCCAGGAAAAGGCAATGGGCACTTAGGTTTACCCGGTGGCAGGATACCACTTTCTGCCACAACCCTCATTTCATTAGCTATTATCCTCGCAACATCAACCTCTCGGTTGCTGAGGATATAATGAAGTAAGGGTGTGACGTCCAAAGTAGTGGAAGAAGTGTGAGATTTGGGCCTAATGTTATATAAGATAAGGGTGAGGATAACCTGAGCGGGGGTAGTCATATCATCCCTTAATGCTCTAAAAGGCTTACCCAAGGCCTTGCTCACGTCGTAAGTCTTCCCCTCTTGGAATATCTCTCGTGCGATTAACTCGTGATCCCAGTTTCCCCTTGCCTGGTGTTGGTGGAAGGCACACAGCTCCTCCGACTCTAATGGGTTATCAGAATCACAAAGTACCAGTGGTTTACCCAAGTAAGAGTTGATGGACATCCTATCAAAAGCGATGGTGCGCCCTCGTACAAATGTAGTCCAGGTGAAATCATCTGAGGGGTCAGCTGGAATGGCGTTTGTGTAGAACTCTCGCACAATATCATAATTTATCTTCTTTGGAGGATTACATAGGATTCCCCACTTCCTCTCGTTCAGCATATGAGCAATGCCGGCATATTGTCCTTCCTCGGCTATCTTGAACTCCTTCTCCGACCAAACTCTCCTGGTTTTAAGCTCGGCGTAACGGTCCTGGTTACGTAAGCTTAGAAACCGGTTTGGATCATGGGGTTGAGGGTTAGGTTTAGGTCGTGAAGACGATCCCTCAACGTTGCGTTGCCTTTTTGACGATGTTTTGGGTGCCATGCCTACAAAATAAGATTAAACAGACAAAACATGTAGGATTCCAAGTTAGAATTAGATAAAAAGAAAAATAAAACTGAGTATGGGCTTCGTCGCTACAGCGACGTAATGGTCGCTTGTAGCGAGCAAGCCCAGAAAATGTTGGTTTCCTGCGCTACAAGCGCTATGTAGCGAAGAGCTACCCATTTTTAAAAATCTGATTTTTCTCCTATCTAAACTACTTGTGGCATGCGAAATCAACCCTAAAGCTAAAACAAATGAATCAAAATCATTTAAAACTGCCTAATCATCAAAAACCTAATTTTATTTTGAATTTTTACAAAATAGGTTTTTCAAAATACGAATTTCATGCAAAAGATGATGATAGGACAGTTTGTGTGATGATTCTAGTTCATTTTTGACAGCCTAAACTATTGATTATCATGGGTATTTCAAAAAGGCATAACCCTAATCTAAAAATTTGAAAACCCTAATCTGTCACTTTCTAAAAACATGTAAACACATTCATACAACTTTAAAAGCTTAAGAAATACAACAGAGGGTTACGAAATTCATACCTTGATGAGATGATTTGCAGATAACAGAAGGAACAGATATCAAATGCAAGGATTTAGCAGAAAATGCAGAAAATGAAAATGAAAATTGCAGAAATAAAGCAAATTGGAATGGTAGTAGAATGATAATGTTATGGGGTGCGAAAATGGTAAAGAAAAACTGAAAAGATAGTGAATGGGTGGTAGGGGGGAAGATGAAGGGTTTATAGTGGCATTGGAAACTGAAATGTCAGTTTTCCTTCTGTCGCTACAAGTGCACGATTCGTTGCTACAGCGACAAGATTTGAATATCAACGCTACAAGCGACCAAAACGTCGCTACAGCGACAGAGTTTGAAGCTCGTCGCTATAGCGATGAGATCCATCGCTGTAGCGACCATGACAGGAAACAGAAAAATTAAATTTTCAGCCTTTGCCACTATCCCTACATGCATGAATGGATGTACAAATATAAAATACTAATTAAAACAACATACCTACACAGTTGGGTTGCCTCCCAACAAGCGCTTGGTTAACGTCATTAGCTTGACGTGAGATTCGTTAGGGTGGCCAGAATGAGACGGAAAGCACATCAGCCTTAGTATTCCTTTGTTTTGGGAGGAATTCCATGAACTTGCACTATAGCTGATGTGGAGTCCATAACCTCCCTATCCAGAGTAAGTTAAGCAAGGAATATATACTATCTTGTACAAGCTCAAGTTCCGCCTTGCTCACTTTCTTCCCCTCCTTTTTACAAGTTTCTTCCTTGTTAAGAAACTGTTCCGTCTTCTCAATATCCATCTCTTCTTCACTATCAACAATGCTGGCCTCTTCAGAGTTTGACCTTTCTTGAGGAAGTTCAAATTTGTGTGGTATCTCTAATTCTTCCACTAATGTCCTTATACCACATCCTTCAAACATCGTCTCTTCCTCACTCTCATCAACATCGTCTTCAACAGTCTCTCCTAATTCCAAAGTGGATTGATTGTTGGTCTGAACACCCATGATTCTTGGTAGAAAATTCAATTGAACTTGCAAAATCTCCAATTGGATTGATAACGCTCTCAATCTTTGGTCGGTATTTTGCATGTTGATCATGGATTGTTGCATGAACATATTCAAAATACTTTCCGTTCTTGCCATTTGTTCATCTTCAGACGGATATTGTTGATGTTATTGATATGATTCAAATCCGTATGGATTATAGAAGTTGAAGCAGTCATGATGATCAGCCATGATTTCTTTCAATGTTGAGAATCTGAAACAAGTGTAACTAACAAGAAAATTTTCTTTGCATAACAAAGAGGGTTAATGCACAAACAGATTATAATGTACAAAAAAAACGAAAAATATTAACACGATATATACAAAAGCTCAAAACAATCCCAATTATTGCGATGCTCAAAATATCTAAACACTAATCTCCGGCAACGGCGCCATTTTGTTAGTTGAGTAACAAAAGTAAGTATTTTCAATTATCGTCTCCTCAGGGATTAGGTGCGCTACTTCGAACCGTTCAACAATCGGTATTGTTTTGAGTTAAGGGTTTCTTTACTTGGTTGCATAAACTAAAGTAATGTAAAAGCAGAATTAAAACGACAAGTAATAGGGAATAAAAGCGTTGGAATAGGAGTTCATCAATCTTGCATCGAATATAATCTATAAATCATGCATATGAATTTTAGCGTTTTAGCGTTTTAGCGAAAATATCACGTATCGCTCGACAACGTCATTGATTTCCCAAATGACATCGTGAGATCGATCGTATCGTTTAATCAACGATTTCCCAATCAATCAAACGATCCGAAAGCATTACGATCCGAAACTTTGTGCGATTATCAAAACCCAAATCCATTTCTAGATTTTCTTATTTTGATAGAAGATTATTCTAAACATAGATTCAAAAGTATTTGTCAATAGCAATTGAATCAAGCATGAGAGTGAAAATCAAGAATAACTTCAAAAACACATAAATTGCTAAAATCATATATTTACATAATCATGTATTATATCAAAGCTAGAAAGAATACCTCCAATCCCAACAAAGGGAAGTTAGTTGTTCATTTTCATGACAACTATACAAAAGAGTAGAGAAAAGATGAAGATCATAGCCTAAGTCTTGATTTCCCAAAGCCTTTGGTTGATTCCACAATTCAATCACTTTTGCTCCTTGAAGATCATAGCTTCTAGCCCTAAAAACTATCTAAAAACTATTACTAAACTGAATTAAAAAGCAATCCCCAAATGGAAGTAGTCAATGATCCAGTTATATATGAAAAGTGAGCTAAAAATGCTTTTATAAAACTGAGTTTTAACACGCTCGCTACAAGCGATGAGCTGGTCGCTTGTAGCGATGGTAGATGTCTGGCCAATGGGAATGCTCCACGTCAGCATAGAGCATTAAACCGCCCTTGGTCGCTTGAAGCGACCGGTCCATCGCTTGTAGCGATGAACCTAAAATTTCCCTGCCTAAGCTCGCTTGTAGCGAGGCATCTGGCGCTTGAAGCGATGAAGTCCTGAAATTCCCTGCCTATCCTCGCTTGTAGCGATGAGGCTTGCGCTTGTAGCGATGTCTTTAACAAAACTTCAATTTCTTTGCTCAATTCAAGTCCAAGCATGAAATTCCTGCATAATTAAATGGGGTAAGACATAGGATCATAAATTTAGCATTTTAACCACAAATATGAGCTTATCCTAAGATAACTTGTAAAACAAGTAACATAAGTGCCTTAAAATATATCAAAAGATAACTACTTTTAAGCACTTATCAAATGATGTGATTAAATGAAGATGTGTTATATAATGAAGTGATTATATAACGATGTGTTGATATGTTGACGTGTTTATATGATGATATGTTAATATGATGATGTGTGATATGATGATGGGTTGTTTAATGATGTGCATTTAATGATGTGAATATGATGTATAGTTGTAAGATATGTTATAAATGTGTTGATATAAAGATGTGTTATAGATGTGTTGATGTAAAGATGTGTTATAAATGTGTTAATATAAAGATGTATAAAATGATGAGTGCTTGAATTATATATGATGAGAAATATTTGATGATATATGATGATAAGTATTCAATAATATATGAAGATGAATGTTTGATGATGTTTAAGAGGTATTGTTTAAGGATGTGTAATGGTATGTATTTGATGATGTGGTATCTAATGATAAGTAATTAAAGATGTGTTATATGACGATGTTGTATTTGACGATTGTGATATTTAAAGATGTGTATTGCCGAGTCATTGAATGATGTGTAATGTTAACGTGGTCATTTGGCATTCATGCATTCATAGTCGAGTCTATTTGAAGCTGTTGTATTTAAAGATGGTGTGGACAAAATCAGTAACATACTTCTGATATCCAAAATATTTGAAGATGGTAATAGGTTGATACCACATACATAGATTCGAGCTAGATACATTGCATACATATCTGCAAGTGTATTAATGATGTGAAATTTGACAATGTATTATGTGAAGATGTGAATGATGAATTATTTAACTAAGCGTAATTTGTGAAGTGTTTAATGATGTGGGATTGATGTGATAATTGAATATGATTATGTGATGAAGTGATTATATAATGATTTGATATATGAAGAGATGTTATATAATGAAGTGATTATATAATGATGTGATTAAATGAAGATGTGTTATATAATGATTATATAACAATGTGTTTATATGAAGATATGTTGATAAGATGATGTGTGATATGACGATGGATTATTTAATGATGTGCATTTAATGATGTGAATATGATGTATAATTGTAAGGTGTGCTATAAATGTGTTGATATAAAGATGTGTTATAGATGTGTTGATGTAAAAATGTGCTATAAATGTGTTGGTATAAAGATGTATAAAATTATGAGTGCTTGAATTATATATGATGAGAAATATTTGAAGATGGTTGGTGATGAAATATTTGATGATATATGATGATGAGTATTCAATAATATATAAAGATGAATGTTTGATGATGTTTAAGAGGTATTGTTTAAGGATGTGTAATAGTGTGTATTTGATGATGTGTTATCAAATGATAAGTATTTAAAGATGTGTTGATGTTGTATTTGACGATGGTGTTATATAAAGATATGTATTACCGAGTCATTGAATGATGTGTAATGTTGATGTGGTCATTTGGCATCCATGCATTCATGGTCGAGTCTATTTGACAATGTTGTATTTAAAGATGGTGTGGAAAAAATCAGTAACATACCTCTGATGTCCAAAATATTTGAAGATGGTGATGGGTTTGGTATCACACGCATATAGAGTCGAGTTAGGTACATTGCATACATATCTGCAAGTGTGTTGATGATGTGAAATTTTACGATGTATTATCTGAAGATGTGAATATTTAACGATGTGCAATTTAACGATGTATTATACGATGATGTGAATATTTGAAGATGTGATATTCAATTATGTGTTTTTATTGTATTGATGTGTGAATGATGTACCCTTTGCTACATATCAACTCGGTGTCTTTAATTGTCGTTGATATTTGTATATGCGTATAAGATGTTGATTGAGACTTATTAACTTTGACGATGTGAATATATATATATGTATATGCGAAATGTGACTATTGTCTGATTGTGATGAATATTTGTATCTATGATGTATTGTTTACATTGAAGTTATACATGCATTTGTATTTTCTTTTATGTTGAGTATTTATCACCCCCTAGTTATGGATGTGTCGCCTACGCCCTCGAGGGTGTAGACTTGCAGGAAGAGGAAGCTCAGTAGCTATGAGTTTCTAAGGATGACTTTATAGCCTACTCGCTTTGTTATTGCTTTGGGAATCTTTAGAGTCGATGCTCTGATTGTGACACTTAGGATTTGAGAATTTTTATCTTTATTTTCAGACTTTGTTTGAATTCTTTTGAATCTCATTTTGATGTTGAAAACTGTGATGTATTTTGAAGTGTTTTTTTTATGACATTTCTGCTGCGACATTTCTTTTGGTTTGAACTAAGCACTTTGGTTTTTGATAAGATGTGTGACACCCTTGGGTGCTTTATTATTATTTACTGAATTTCCATTAGAAAATATTTTGTGGGGTTTAGGGTGTTACATATTAAATATGAATACTTGAGTCATACATGTCATGTGAGAACAACAATTGTATATGTTATAAATACAAATTGATTGTAAAATTTAACTCTATTACATTTATGTATTATGTATATTATTGTCGCGTCGAATTTCGGATGTCAAGCTATTGGGGAAGCTTTGAATCACTAATTCTAAATTACGACTGAACTTTTAATTTTTCGGGGAAAAAAGGAAAAAAGTTCTAAATTACCTTGAGAAAAGATTTTAGGTTCGAAAGTCGATTATGCGAGGGGAAGGTATTAGCACCCCTCACATCCGTTGTACCCAACGGGAACCTCTTAGTCGGCTTAGGCTTAAAATGGTTCGATGTTTTACTTACGTGTTTAAATATGTATAAAAGGAAATATATAAAAAGACATAATGCGGGATAAAGAAAGAGATAAAAACAAACGAAAAGGGAAAAACAAGTTTTTTATTAATGGGCTTGACAAGATGTCGATCTTGCTCCTACGTATCTCCCGGTAGTCGGAGAATTCAAAGCGTACGTAGTTCTTTGGTAGAAAAACGTTTGTATGTTGATTCGTTTTAGTTAAAAAAAAGGTTTGATCGCGTCCGAGCGAAAAAGTTTTTAAAAAAAGAAAAGTGATGAAAGTAAATGTCAACTGTTCGGGTTGCTGCCGAACTGGCCATTGACGACAAGAAAGTAAAAGTCAGCTGCTCGGGTTGTTACCGAGCTGGCCACTGACGACAATGCGTAAAAGTAAATGATTTGATGAAAAAGTTTTACGCTCGGACGTGAGCAAAGGTTTTAAAAACGTATGAAGACGTACAAAGTTTTAAAATGGTGAAAGATGGACGCTAGGCGATAAGCTCGCGCGAGGCGTGAATGTTTTTAAAATAAATAAAAGGACAAACGCACTGAGGCGAAAAATTCGCGCAAGGCGTAAAAAGTTAAAAATAAAACGCGCAAGGCGCGAAAGGTTCGGATTGACCACGAGGGCCAAGAAAAGGGTAAAAATGGCCACAAGGGGGCCAATGGAAAGTTTAGCGTACTAGACGCGTCAAGGGTGGAATGACGATTGCCCGAGCGACGAGACATACGTCACGCATTCGTGCAATCGAGGTTTGGGGAGACATACGTCAAGCCATTCCCGTTTCATTCAAGTTTGGTTTTGTCACTCTAAGGAATCTCAAAGGGAACCAAAGCTTTAAAAGGATACATGTAAAAGAAAAGAAAACACGAACAAATTTGTTGTTCGATTTTATTAAAAATCATGAACGTGACTTGTTGCTTAAGTTATGGAAACTCAAGAACAAGTTTGGTTCAAGTTTGAATGGCAAACACAATCATAAAACATGCAAAACGTTGGAAAGTTCACAAGTTCGGCCCAATTCGAGCTTGGTTAAAAAGAGTGAGCAAACTCGGCTTAAGTTCGCGTTTAGATTGAAAATCATGAACAACATGGTTGTTCAAGTTTGTTTTGAAATAGACGAACTTAGCTTGTTGCTCAAACTTAGTTTTTGAAAATATTAAGAACATAACTTGTTTCACAAGTTATTCGAATTTTGTCGCACGAACTTGTGAAATCTTCAAAGTTGTGCAAGATTATGAGTTGGGTTTGGACCAAAATGGTTTTAACCCTCTTTAGGTTCTGAATCAAGGGCTAGAAATCCCAAAAATTTGACATTTGAATGCCTGATTCATATTCTGAATTTCACATACTTCGCAGAGCAACCAGAACTTGGCTCTGCGAAGTCAGGTTCTGGTGTGTTCGCAGTGCGAGCAAGGCTTGGCTCTGCGAAGTATGCGAATTTCTTAACTCAGAAGCTGTTTCTGAACAGAAGTTCAGAAATTGCTTCTAAGCAAGATTCAGAACCTAAAGGAGGTTAAGAAACTTGACAAAAAGGAAGAAAAAAGGGTAGAAAAACACAGTTTTAAAGCTTGGCCCCTTTGAGGTCCTTTTTGGGGCTCAAAGGAGGTTTTGGTTCACAAAGCAAAATTGGACAAAGCAAGATATGTAAACAGCATATACAATAGAAAAGAAAGATTATAGGAGACTTACAGAACTCCTAGCAATGCTTGAATAAGACTGGAAGTGGCTTGCTTGCTTTGTGAAAGGTTATGAACAAGGTTCAAAGTGTTTGTGATGGACTGATTTTGTGCTGCAA
This sequence comes from Medicago ruthenica, assembly GCA_018208015.1. Classification (NCBI taxonomy): domain Eukaryota; kingdom Viridiplantae; phylum Streptophyta; class Magnoliopsida; order Fabales; family Fabaceae; genus Medicago; species Medicago ruthenica. Next base: position 42,360,196 of record CM031371.1, read on the forward strand.
TGCAAGGGATTTTTGGTGTGAATTTCGTGTGTATTGGCTCTCTGAAATGGTCTGTTTTTGACTGGTTTTTCAATGTGTTTCAGTGTGTTCAATGGTATGAAATCCTAGTGCCTTGCATCCCCTTTTATAGGCATAAATGCAAATCCTTGTAATGATGAACAATGATGAATAAAATCCTAAAACACTAGCTGATCATGAGCTAAACTCAGGCTAGATCACTTTGCATTTAATGCTAATGGATAGAACTTGCTTTGCCTTGTGCCAAGGGGCAAGGTCTTGACTGATCTCAGCCACAAATGCCATTGATTCTAGAAGGTAATGATGGTAAAAACTGTAAAACAGGGCAGCTGCAAAAGGGATGATTCTTGGGATCAAACCTTGCAATCTTGGAAGGTCAAACAATCAAAATGTGTACTGCCATGTACAGGGAGATTGGGGGAATCAAAATCAGCATGTGGGCTTATGTGTGGGAGGGGAAATCCAGCTCAAAACAGGGTATGTCAAACAGCTTTTTTGCAACATAAACCACTTGGGATTGACTGGTTTTGGCAGGGAAAAAGGGAAGGAAATGGATCAAGCAGCTGGCTGGCATGTTCAGGTTGGGTGAGGGGTCAATTTGGGGGGACAAAAACTGACCAAGGATAGCCAATTTGTTTGATCACATGAGAGGTTGGAAGAAAGTTCTTCTTTCCTTTTACCTTTAATGTCACACATTAAATCTTGCTTTGCTGCACCAAATCAGTCACAAAATAGCAATAATACAAGTAATAATGCTACTAATGATAATTGTAGTTGAAAGCAAAAAAGATAAACAACTATATAAAAATCTGCAGAATTTTCGCAGAGGTCGCAGTGCGAAGGTGAGTTCGCACTGCGAACTTCATTTTTTTTTGTTTTTTTGTATAAAATAAAAGGTAAAAATGGGGAAAATAATAATAATATATAATGATAATAATGATGATAAAAATGCAAATAGCAATGATAATGAATAAAATAGTAAATGACAATAATAAATAAAACTTAATAATATTAAAAGATAAAAAACTAATAGTAATAAAATAATAATGATATTATTAAAGGAAAATAACATAACAATAATATTATTTAGGATAATGATGATGATATAAAATATTATAGCAATAATAAAAATAATAAAGGGTAAAAAAAATAAATAATGAGATAATAAAAATATAACACCCATAAAAAATATAAGTCAAAAAATGGGGTATGACAGATGCCCCTATTTAAGTTTCTTCGTCCCGGAGGTTGAAAATGTGATTTGAAATGGACGGGTTGAAGAGACTTAAATATAGAGTACGCCATTTTTTGACTAAATATTTTCCCGAGTTATAAATGCTATAAATGCATGCAATGCAAATGTTATGAATGCTTGTAATGTAACTATGGATGCAAAAGATAATAAAAAGGAAGACCACACTGGAGATAGGTGTCAGCTGTTCGGGTGGTCGCCGAACTGCCACTGACAACAAAGAATGAAAAGGTAAATGCCAGCTGTTCGGGTTGTTGCCGAACTGGCCACTGGCGACAAAAGAATGAAAAGAATGTCAACTGTTCGGATGTTGCCGAACTTGCCATTGACGACAGGAAAATAAAATGTCAACTGTTCGGATGTTGCCGAACTTGCCATTGACGACAGAAAAAAGAAATGTCAACTGTTCGGATGTTGCCGAACTCGCCATTGACGACAGAAAAAAGAAATGTCAACTGTTCGGATGTTGCCGAACTTGCCATTGACGACAGGAAAAAGAAATGTCAACTGTTCGGATGTTGCCGAACTTGCCATTGACGACAGAAAAAAGAAATGTCAACTGTTCGGATGTTGCCGAACTTGTCATTGACGACATAAAATAAAATGTGTCAGTTGTCAGCTGTTCGGATGGTTACCGAACTTGCCACTGACGATACTGGGGATGCGGCTGACAAGCCGTTCCTTACAAAAAATGCCCCTTCAATCGGGGAGAAAGAATGCACAAGCTGTTCATTGAAGAACTTGCCACTTGGCACAACACTGGGGAGTACGCACAAGCTGTTCATTAAAGAACTGCCACTTGGCGTAAAGACTTGACAAAAAAGACGCGCAAGCTGTTCGTTTGAACTGCAACTTGGCGTAAAAGGATGACATCTCTGAACCAGAAGGACTGGGGATGACACTGGGAAAAAAGAATTCACGAATTGCTCGCGATTGTTTGGTGAGACCCATGATGGTTAGAAATAACCATGTATGACATGCTGTATGCATATGTATGAATGCATGAATGTACGACTGTCACTGAGGACGTCATGTGAGGGATGAATTTGTACTGGGGATACCCAACTTGTTTGTTAAGGAATTGCCCCTTGATGTGAAATGCATGCTAATGAATGATTATGATATGCTGCATGAATTATGCTGACCTGAGGGATGACAGACATCACGTGGGACGCTGGGGAACTATGGTTTGAATGCCGAGCAAAGTCGGGCTTGGATGATGTAAGACTCCACTGGGGGTATGCCAATAAGATTGGGCTTCGCTCGTGAATTCACTGGGGATATAAGGATCATTTTGGAAGCATGATCGATATCCAGTCTTTGATGCCAATGGTAATTGGGCTTGTGAGAAATGGAACAAATATTGACTTCCTGGGGAATTGGTAGTCCATTGGGGACTGTGCTAATCCGCTGGAGAGAAGAACTGGCGATTCCGTCGGGAATGCTTATGCCTTGGTCGGTCTTTGCCTGAAGGGTCCTTTCGGGCTCTTAACTCACTGGGGAATTTTTGATTAATTCACCAAGGATTTCGTTGGGAGATTCCTTTTTTGCGATTGACCATGTTCGGCCTGTGAAGCATTATCTGCTTTAAGGATAGACATTGATGTTCACTCCGAATATTCGCAAGTTCGAAAAGGAATGTGTTTGTTATTGGATAAAAAATGAAAGACTCATGTAATAAATTTTGAAAAAAAATTTTGTTTTAAAAGTACTATCATCAAGAATAAAAATGAATGAAAGAAACATGACAAGAGATGTAAAGAAAGTTGGGAAATGAAATTTATTAAAGGGGTGGTAGCCTGCCAAAGGCGTGGCTCCACGATGACTGTATTAGGTGGTTGATGGCGACTGGGCCTTTTGTAGGGGACCAATGAATATTAATGATGGTTGGGCCTTTTGTAGGGAAGAGTACTGAGCATAATTAGGTTCGTGGGTGTTAATGAGAACTGGGCCCCTTATTTTGTTTGGATGCCGAGCGAGGTCGGGCTTTGGTAATGAATGCCGAGCGAGGTCGGGCTTTGGTAATGAATGCCGGGCGAGGTCGGGCTTTGATAATGGATGCCGAGCGAGGTCGGGCTTTGATAATGGATGCCGAGCGAGGTCGGGCTTTGATAATGGATGTGATATGTGAAATTTGCGCATGCTATTTTAATGCCCCCCATTGTTCTGATATTGTACTGAAAAATTCGAAATAAATACCACACAAAAGGTTATATTATACATTTCAAGTTAATAACATGTATATTAATGAACCAACCTATCACTCATTTAAGTAGACAAACAAATTGAATATCACGTAAAAGGTATTGAACACTCATCCGGTAAGTTTGTTAACATGCCGATCGAGTTATGTGTCCATCTAATCATCGTTTCTAAAAGTACAAGAGCATTGATCACAAGGTCTTTGAGGGTTGTAATTTGGCTGGGTTACAAAAGAAATGTCATATGTGGGGAACTTGAACTCAAAAGGCTAAGCAAGAAGGAACATTCTTTCTAGATTACACACCTCCCTTCTTATCAGATTGCAAACTTTGATGTGTTCACAAATATTTATCTTTAATTCTGACAACCTTTTGATGTACTGATTTTTCTTTTTTTTTTCCTTTGAGATTTCTTGATTTGTTTTTCTTTCTTTTTCTCGATTGGTTTGTCAAGATCTTTTATGAAATTCACTATTCCTTGGCTTTCACAAACCCCCTTTTTTTTCTTTTCAACTGAATCAAAGGCAAAGCCCTAATTGAATGTTCCTTCTTCCTTTGGCAAGGGATGATGATCACGATGGTTGAGGGTTCAAAAAAAATGAAAGAACAATATCAGAATTTAGTGACAATTTAACCATGAATTGAAAAAAAGATTTTCTCTTTCTTCTTCTTTCTTTTTTTACAAACTCCGGCAATCATATTAAGCAATTGAGCTTTATGAGAGTTGGCAGTTTGCAGTCAATAATTCTGCTTCATTTGGCTCAAAGGGTTGACAGATGCTCACTGCTCACAGGGTGGGATTTTTGTGGTCAAATGTTTTCACTCATATTCAAGAAATGCCTCGATCATGCCAATGCTTTTATACAATTTAAACAACATTTAGATTTAACATAAAAAGATCGAGTTAACAAAATGCCGGTCTCCTGCATATGTAAAATAATTTTGAGGTTTCCTCACATTTGGGCTGGTTCTAAAGGGTTCATTGAATAAACATGTTAACAACACAAATTGCATGATATGGCTTCTACGTTAAGTATATATCTTCATTTTGAGTTTAATCATATAAGAACGGGAAGCATGCATTTAGCCTTACGCAATTCGATCAAAATTATCAATACCAATTATCCATGGCTAAGTTAATTAACTTTGGCTTAATCCGTGGTTAAGAGAAAATGTCAATTTCAAATCACCAACAATTCATAGCAACCAACGACATTTAACGCACATTAAAACTGAACATGCATAAATAACGATAATCAAAAAGCCAGATAATAAGAGAAAAAGTACGTAGTACAAATATGGACACAAAGTGTTAAACATATCAAGAGTGTACGAGAAAAATAACATAAACATAAAACATGAGAAAACATCAAAAAAAGGGGGGGAGTCACTCAAGGAGTGAGAGCCTCATCATCCTCCGTCTCCTCGTCCTCGTCCTCCTCATCCTCATCCTCATCCTCCTGGCCTCCTGCCGCTGTGCCACTGCCTCCAGCCTCTGAATGCTCTGGCCTATCCCCGGGCCAACGACCGTGAGCTGCGAACATCTCGGGCGTCGGTATCTGGTCATCGGGATCTGTCGGTCTCCCTAGCTGCCTCTGGAGGCGATACATGGAATCATGCATCATGGTCATGTATCGATGAGAGGAAGCATTCTGCTCCAATATGAAAGTGCAAGTGCGACAATCCCCTAATGCTGGTGGAGGCCTAGGCCGTGGCTGCTGTGCCCTCGCCGCTCTCCTCCCCGTGCAATGTCTGGAAATATACTCGTCCGTGATAGGGTTCTTAATGGTTTCGGACACGTGGGGAGGAATGGCGACTCGGGCTTCCCGGCAGAGTCCCATGATAAGACCCGGGAAAGCAAGCGGGCACATCTTCTTGGCCGGTGGCTTGATGCCACTCTCAACCACTATCTTAATCTCCTGACAAATAGCCCTGGCCACATCTACTTGTTTACCGGTGAGGATATAGTAGATAAGGGGGGTGACATCCATGGTGGTGGAGGAGGTATGGCTTTTGGGCTTTATGTTGTGGATTATGAGGTGAAAAATGACTTGGGCGTAAGTGGTAAGGTTGCCTTTGAGGGCTCTAGTGGGTTGCCCTGCTGCGTTAAGCTCATATCCCTTTCCGGATTGGAAGATGGTTTGAGCATAAAGATCGTGGTTCCAATTACCACGATTTTGGTGCTTATGGAAAGCACACAGCTCGTCATTTTCTAATTGAAAAGGGTTGTGGAGGTATGCATTGATGGCGTCGCGATCGAATCTAATGACCCGACCGCGCACCATAGTCCGATATGTGAATTCCCCCTCCGGATCCACGGGGATGGCATTCGCGTAAAACTCCCGGATTATGTCGTAGTTAAGGTTAAGGGGAGGGTTCACCAAGACTCCCCACCGGCGATGGTTTATCAATCGGGCCAACTCTCGCCAAGTGCCCTGCTCGCTTATGATGAATTGTCTTTCCGGCCAGAAGGTTCTGCCAAGAAGTTCTTCGTATCTTTCCTGGTTCCGCAGACTTAGGAAGCGAGAGGCATCGAATCCCCCTTGGGGTCTGGATCCGGATGCCTCACCCCTCGAGCGTTTTCCCATTGGTTTTGGGGCCATCTGCAAGAAGAAGGCAAAGTCAGTGGATAGCATACATGATTAAAAGTGATATGAGGTGAAACAAATGGAATTGGAAGGCATAAATAAGGAAAACATGTGTTCTGTTTCTGCTACAGTCGCACTGCGAACACATGGTCGCAGTGCGAAGCCATGCGAAAATTTTGGGCTGCCCAGAAGGATGGGTCGCAGTGCGAAGTTCATCTTTGCTCTGCGACCCTGACAGAACAAATCCAAAAAATCCCTGGATAACTACCCTATACTCTTAAACTAAACTCTAAACAAAGCATGTTAGATGAATGATTAAGGATAAATGCATGGGTAATGGTTACAACTAACATGGCAACTTGTTTTGATCTAATTTCTATAAAATGGGTAGAGTGGATTTCGTATAAGATTACTCACAGATGGGAAAGGAAATGAGCTTACTTTAACTACCCATGACATACATTTACTAGATTATAACTTATTCCTAGCATGGCAAGAAGAAACAGGAACTAATTACAATCCTTAAACCCTAAAATGGAAGTTTAAAAGGTTTAGCAAAACCTAAGACCCATAACACGAATCAGAAGTAAAGCAGGATAGAGAAGAGGAATCGTACCTTACTGCTTGCAGAGAAGAGTAATTTTTACTTGGATTAGGAAAGAGGAAGAAAAATGGAGAAATGGGTATGATTTTGTTTTTGGAGAGTTGTTTTTGTGAAAAAGAAAAGCTGCTTTTTTTTTAGTTTTATACAAGTTAATAATAAAATAACGGTTAGATAAGAGATAGTGGAAATAAGTGGTTGGAGGGAGTTAATGTTGATTAGTGAATTTCGAAATCTGGGCTGACAAAATTCGCAGGCTTCGCACTGCGAAGTAAGTTTGCTCTGCGAACCTCAAAATCAACTTCGCAATGCGAATATACCTTTGCCCTGCGAAGTGCTCGAATTTTGAAAAAAAAAAGAAACTCCCTCTCAACACAATGGTCATCTTTATTTCAACTATAATTATGCATATAAAATAACAAGTAAATAAATGCTGATTGCCCCTGATGGAAAAACAAAACACAAAGTAACAAGCATGAGTGAAGGTGAATGGGTGGTGTGCAAGGGTGTAATATGTAGGTTCAAAATTTCCCCCCATCCTCACATGTAGGCTCTAATAGATAAGATTCCTAAGAAGAGGTCCTTAGAGTCATTAACCTCATATGGAATTAGGGTTGTCTATGGACATACGTCGACATGACTTCAATTAATTCCATATGAGAATCTCGTCTAAGCGGGGTTGGGCATCCTACCTCACGGACATACGTCAACGCGGGCTTCCGCACACAACCTCCTGCTAACTTAGTTTTTTCTCGAGCTCGGGTAGAGAGCCTCACACGTCCGGCATTAACCCGAACAATGTGGAGTAACATCGCTCAAGTAACCCCCACAATTGAGATATATATGAATATGAAGCACAAATGATATATATATATATATATATATATATATATATATATATATATATATATATATATATATATATGCAAAGTATAAGAATAAACAAGACAAATAATGACAAGAAGACATAAATCACGTAAGTAAAATGAACCAAATTAGCCTAAAAGCCGACTGAGATAGGCTTGACTCGTTTATGCAAAAACAAAGTGTTTTATGCATGTCCCCAGTGAAGTCGCCATTTCTGTCGCGTCGAATTTCGGATGTCAAGCTATTGGGGAAGCTTTGAATCACTAATTCTAAATTACGACTGAACTTTTAATTTTTCGGGGAAAAAAGGAAAAAAGTTCTAAATTACCTTGAGAAAAGATTTTAGGTTCGAAAGTCGATTATGCGAGGGGAAGGTATTAGCACCCCTCACATCCGTTGTACCCAACGGGAACCTCTTAGTCGGCTTAGGCTTAAAATGGTTCGATGTTTTACTTACGTGTTTAAATATGTATAAAAGGAAATATATAAAAAGACATAATGCGGGATAAAGAAAGAGATAAAAACAAACGAAAAGGGAAAAACAAGTTTTTTATTAATGGGCTTGACAAGATGTCGATCTTGCTCCTACGTATCTCCCGGTAGTCGGAGAATTCAAAGCGTACGTAGTTCTTTGGTAGAAAAACGTTTGTATGTTGATTCGTTTTAGTTAAAAAAAGGTTTGATCGCGTCCGAGCGAAAAAGTTTTTAAAAAAAGAAAAGTGATGAAAGTAAATGTCAACTGTTCGGGTTGCTGTCGAACTGGCCATTGACGACAAGAAAGTAAAAGTCAGCTGCTCGGGTTGTTACCGAGCTGGCCACTGACGACAATGCGTAAAAGTAAATGATTTGATGAAAAAGTTTTACGCTCGGACGTGAGCAAAGGTTTTAAAAACGTACGAAGACGTACAAAGTTTTAAAATGGTGAAAGATGGACGCTAGGCGATAAGCTCGCGCGAGGCGTGAATGTTTTTAAAATAAATAAAAGGACAAACGCACTGAGGCGAAAAATTCGCGCAAGGCGTAAAAAGTTAAAAATAAAACGCGCAAGGCGCGAAAGGTTCGGATTGACCACGAGGGCCAAGAAAAGGGTAAAAATGGCCACAAGGGGGCCAATGGAAAGTTTAGCGTACTAGACGCGTCAAGGGTGGAATGACGATTGCCCGAGCGACGAGACATACGTCACGCATTCGTGCAATCGAGGTTTGGGGAGACATACGTCAAGCCATTCCCGTTTCATTCAAGTTTGGTTTTGTCACTCTAAGGAATCTCAAAGGGAACCAAAGCTTTAAAAGGATACATGTAAAAGAAAAGAAAACACGAACAAATTTGTTGTTCGATTTTATTAAAAATCATGAACGTGACTTGTTGCTTAAGTTATGGAAACTCAAGAACAAGTTTGGTTCAAGTTTGAATGGCAAACACAATCATAAAACATGCAAAACGTTGGAAAGTTCACAAGTTCGGCCCAATTCGAGCTTGGTTAAAAAGAGTGAGCAAACTCGGCTTAAGTTCGCGTTTAGATTGAAAATCATGAACAACATGGTTGTTCAAGTTTGTTTTGAAATAGACGAACTTAGCTTGTTGCTCAAACTTAGTTTTTGAAAATATTAAGAACATAACTTGTTTCACAAGTTATTCGAACTTTGTCGCACGAACTTGTGAAATCTTCAAAGTTGTGCAAGATTATGAGTTGGGTTTGGACCAAAATGGTTTTAACCCTCTTTAGGTTCTGAATCAAGGGCTAGAAATCCCAAAAATTTGACATTTGAATGCCTGATTCATATTCTGAATTTCACATACTTCGCAGAGCAACCAGAACTTGGCTCTGCGAAGTCAGGTTCTGGTGTGTTCGCAGTGCGAGCAAGGCTTGGCTCTGCGAAGTATGCGAATTTCTTAACTCAGAAGCTGTTTCTGAACAGAAGTTCAGAAATTGCTTCTAAGCAAGATTCAGAACCTAAAGGAGGTTAAGAAACTTGACAAAAAGGAAGAAAAAAGGGTAGAAAAACACAGTTTTAAAGCTTGGCCCCTTTGAGGTCCTTTTTGGGGCTCAAAGGAGGTTTTGGTTCACAAAGCAAAATTGGACAAAGCAAGATATGTAAACAGCATATACAATAGAAAAGAAAGATTATAGGAGACTTACAGAACTCCTAGCAATGCTTGAATAAGACTGGAAGTGGCTTGCTTGCTTTGTGAAAGGTTATGAACAAGGTTCAAAGTGTTTGTGATGGACTGATTTTGTGCTGCAATGCAAGGGATTTTTGGTGTGAATTTCGTGTGTATTGGCTCTCTGAAATGGTCTGTTTTTGACTGGTTTTCAATGTGTTTCAGTGTGTTCAATGGTATGAAATCCTAGTGCCTTGCATCCCCTTTTATAGGCATAAATGCAAATCCTTGTAATGATGAACAATGATGAATAAAATCCTAAAACACTAGCTGATCATGAGCTAAACTCAGGCTAGATCACTTTGCATTTAATGCTAATGGATAGAACTTGCTTTGCCTTGTGCCAAGGGGCAAGGTCTTGACTGATCTCAGCCACAAATGCCATTGATTCTAGAAGGTAATGATGGTAAAAACTGTAAAACAGGGCAGCTGCAAAAGGGATGATTCTTGGGATCAAACCTTGCAATCTTGGAAGGTCAAACAATCAAAACGTGTACTGCCATGTACAGGGAGATTGGGGGAATCAAAATCAGCATGTGGGCTTATGTGTGGGAGGGGAAATCCAGCTCAAAACAGGGTATGTCAAACAGCTTTTTTGCAACATAAACCACTTGGGATTGACTGGTTTTGGCAGGGAAAAAGGGAAGGAAATGGATCAAGCAGCTGGCTGGCATGTTCAGGTTGGGTGAGGGGTCAATTTGGGGGGACAAAAACTGACCAAGGATAGCCAATTTGTTTGATCACATGAGAGGTTGGAAGAAAGTTCTTCTTTCCTTTTACCTTTAATGTCACACATTAAATCTTGCTTTGCTGCACCAAATCAGTCACAAAATAGCAATAATACAAGTAATAATGCTACTAATGATAATTGTAGTTGAAAGCAAAAAAGATAAACAACTATATAAAAATCTGCAGAATTTTCGCAGAGGTCGCAGTGCGAAGGTGAGTTCGCACTGCGAACTTCATTTTTTTTTGTTTTTTTGTATAAAATAAAAGGTAAAAATGGGGAAAATAATAATAATATATAATGATAATAATGATGATAAAAATGCAAATAGCAATGATAATGAATAAAATAGTAAATGACAATAATAAATAAAACTTAATAATATTAAAAGATAAAAAACTAATAGTAATAAAATAATAATGATATTATTAAAGGAAAATAACATAACAATAATATTATTAAGGATAATGATGATGATATAAAATATTATAGCAATAATAAAAATAATAAAGGGTAAAAAAAATAAATAATGAGATAATAAAAATATAACACCCATAAAAAATATAAGTCAAAAAATGGGGTATGACAATTATCTATCAAATAACTATTTTTATATATAAATAATCGCACATATCGTGTAACATTATATTATTTTATAAACAAATTGTAAATGACAACATTTATCACTTTATAATTATAAAAGAAACATCAACAACTTTAATTATTTATCTAGTATTTCATTCCTTATCGGCTATTCTTTTGTAGTTTCTTTTTTTTCTTTCTTTCTTCTTTTCTTCACAAATTCATAAAATCAAAGACAAAATTGTAAACACACGAATACCAAAAATGTTTACCGCTCTAAATATATACAAATATTGTTATAAAATATGCAATGCCACTTTAGATATTTAGTCTTAATTACAATTTTGGTCCCCCTATTTTCACTCACTCCCTTGCTCGCTGAATTGGTCCACACATTTTAAAATCACATAGTTTTGGTTCTTTTCTTATATTTTTTGACCCAAAAATGGTGATGTGGAATAATCAACAACCACGAAGTTATCAGAAAACCCCATAAAAACTTTCAATTTATTATATTTATTGGTGACAAATTTGTTTCGTGTTTTTTTTATATTTATTAGTGGCAAATATGTTTTTCGTTGTTTTTTATATTTACCAAACACAAATGATTGTCCCGTGTTTTTGTATTATATTTATCGGTTACAAATATTGTCCCTTATTTTTTTAATATTTATTCCGTGTTCTTTTATTATATTTATCAATGATAATACTTATTCCGTTTAGACGATTGCCATTTTTCTGTTTTTGGTTTCTCATGGTGGTGTCAATACCACTTGTATTCTATTTCTCATATGTATTGTGTGTTGTTCAACTTATACTCACTCTCTTTATCGATAAAATTATTCAACTTTTTTTGTTCAAAAAAATAAATAAATACATGTCGTGTGTTTTTTATATGTTTATTCGTTATAAGGAGTGTCTCATGTTTCTTTTATATTTATCGCTGAATATACTTGTCTCATTTTTTTATATTTATCAACAATGACAAATATGTGTCTCGTGTTTTTTATATATTTATCATAGATAAACATTTGTCTCTTATTTTCTAGGTTGTCCTGATTCATTTATTTTTCTGAAGCAGTAGTTGTGGATAATGGTGGGCCATTCTATAAACATTTTGTAATGAATATAATACTCAACTAATTTTATTTTAGGGGAATACTCAACTTAAATTATAGACAACTCATTTGCAATCTACCTTGAAGGAAAACAATATTTATTAAGCCGTTTTGTATATTCAACTCAAATTTTAAGAGCAATTGTGGCCACATTGTTCTTTTTGTGACAATGTCAACATTTACACCATAACTGCGATGATACTGTGTTTCCAGCTAGTTTATTCAATTTTGGATATAATTATTTAACACCCTTGAGTATACATCACTGAAAAGAAGAGATACAAGTGAAAATTCTAATGATGAATGTGAGGACAAGTAATGCAGTGAAGGACTGTTAATCCTAGGGGTGGGAACAGGCTAGGCCGTGCTAGGCTTTGCAAGGCCTAAGCCTGGCCTGCCAAATTTTTTAAGGCCTAAGTTTGGCCTGCGACCTGTCAAAGGCTTACTTTTGAGGCCTGAGTCTGACCTTCTGAAAGCCTGATAAGGCCTGCTAGCCTGTTTAAAAGCTTATATCATATGAATATTTTTAAGTAAGCAATGTGATTTAAGTTTAAATAGACAAGCGAACTAATAGATCAATTAGATTAAACTCTTTTTTAGTAATCAACATAAGTTTTTAGGGAATTTAACTATATATTGCATCATATTTCAATCCCAGTTTATAATAATACATTTGTATATGCAAAAAATTAATGTATACTAATAAACTTAAATTACTAACGAATTATATTTTAATTCAAAGTACAAAATATATTATAATAATAAATAATAGGCCAAATACCTCTTTTGGTCCTTTAAGTTTGACAAAAATACCGGATTAGTCCTTTAAGTTCTTAAGTTTCAAATAGGTCCTTTAAGTTGTTAATTTATTACACCGTTACCCTTTTAAGGACCAATTTGAAACTTAAAAACTTAAAAAACTTCAAATAGGTGCATTAAATTAACAACTTAAAGGACCTATTTGAAACTTTAAAAACTTAAAGGATTAATCCAGTATTCTTGTCAAACTTAAAGGACCAAAAATGGTATTTGGCCTAAATAATATTAATCATAGTTACTTAAATAGGTCGGCCTAACAGGCTTAAGAGACTTTTTGAATGACATGTGACCTGGCCTTTTAAGCTAAATAGGCTTCTAAAAAAGCCTAGGCCTTCTCTATTTAAGAAAAAAGTCTGGCCTGGCCTGGCCTGTCGTAGGCCGGCCTGGCCTATTCCCATCCCTAGATAATCCTACGAAAAGGGGAAATTTTTAATACCTCGGTTTGAGTGTACCGTTTAATTTGTGACATATTCAATTTCCTTAAAACAGAATGATAAATAATATAACAGTTAAATTGAAGATTTCTTAGAGCTTATTGATTAGTTTATATGATGAAATACTAGAGCTACATCAACATTATTAACTTTTTGAGCATTTACTTTTGATTAATCTTTGACTCAAATTTCTTAATTCTAAATTGTCAATTCATTGTTTATTCCGAGAACCTGTTGGAAATTGAAATCCACTTTTGATTATGTCAATTGTCGTGGAAATTGAAATCCCCTTCTGATAGTTGCGATTATATCGTGAATAATTGTCTGAACTACATAGACCACTAAAATTTTTATTGGCAGCCACACTTGCAGACCATAATTTAGAACCATGCTACCTGAGTCGGTCCAAGGGTAACGCCACTAAGCTCTCATTTTAGGTCCACCAACAAAAAAAATTCATTAGATTTTACAAACAAAAAGACTTTATATTCAAACAAAATAGGCCCCACGTATTCAACCTTGCTTTAGGCCTCAATTACTTTTAAAAGTTATTGGGAGAGTTGAGGACTGCAGTTGAACACTTGAACTAGAGGACTGCAGATGAACACTTGAACTAGAGGACTGCAGTTTAACACTTGAACTAGACAACTATTCGGTCACGAGGGGAGCCTCAAAGATCATCACATAGCTAAGAGCAACCACACAAGTCATTTGGTATATGGGTCTCCTCCCTTATACGTTGTTCAACATCTATTTTTTCATTCAATGTACAACTTCTAACTGACACTAAACACACCAACAACAGTTGTAGCTATGACATAAAAATATCTATTCCATTAATTCATGGCTTTCGGGTTCACATGTTAAAAAACAAAAACAAAAAACATAAAAACATGTGGATACATATTACAGTCAATTGTAGCCATCATGAACTACCTTATGAATTTTTAGCAGCGAGTAAAATGGATCTATTCTGCCATCAATTTCATGTTGGTAGCTTCTGGCCTACTGAATGCAAAAAAATATACAATATCTTCGAATGAAGTGGAGAAAACTACATTTTATGATAGCAAAATGAACATTGGAACAGTGACTCTAGTTTTTGTTCTATAGTACATTCTCTTCTTCTTGAAATTCCCATTTTCAACTGTTATTACTATCTTCCCTGGTTCATTTATGTAAAAAGAGTTTCTAGTGCTGTCACCAACAATACTTTGGTTTTGTAGTAATACATTGTATGAACATTCATCATTTGGAATGAACTCTTCCTTGTAAGTCACCTCCCATCCAACAACAGTTATGTCCCACATTATTGTCACTCCAGTCTAGACACATCAAAGAAATAAATTAGAACAAAGGAAAGTCCAACATGGTTCATAAATAGAGTAAATATCTAAATTGGTCTTTGAAATTATAGGATTGTATCAATCTAGTCTCCCACAATATCGATATTCCAAAATGATATATATAGGGACATAAGTTGGTAATATCGTGAATGAATTTGAACCTAAGTGAATAATATCAATGATGCATTGGATAACACATTCAGATAGAGGGACAAACTTGATTAACATTTTGCAATTCCGGAATATTAATAACATGAGGGGCTAGGTTGATACAGCCCTAAAATTTCAAGGACTGAATTTGATATTTACACTAAATAAATAAAAAGACTTTATGAAACATAATGAATTCAATTTGAAACAAATAGCAAATAATATCATAATTTCTTGTTGAGCACCTCATTGACTGGAAATTCAACTGTTGAAACAGAATTTGCTCTGATTTTATGCTCTAAAACTTTATCATCAGGAGAAAAATCTTGGTCATTATTCCTCCTTAGACCACCATATCCAGCTGGAAGATGCTCTGGGCCTATGTACCTGTGACATTCCATAATGTTAACTATAGTTGAATAAAATAAAATTTATAAGTAACTTGAATTTTTTGTTATAGTTAAGAAAACTCACTTGAGAAGAATTGGTGTGACCCTTTGTGGTCTTGCAAGGATGAACTTCTTTTTGTTTCTCTGGTTCATAAACCTTGAGAATAACACTTGTGAAGTGTAGAGCCAAAATGGTGCATTTACTACAATCTGCAAACAGAAAAAATAAAAGGGTAAAATTAGCCTTTCTGTAATTTAATTTTGATTGAAGTACTAACCTAACCACTAGGTTTTACTTTTAGGCATGTTTGTATAAACATCTTAGTTAAGTGCTTATCTATCAGCTGTTTCTATAACAAAATACAAGATAAAGTCGAACAATTTTCATATAAACCATAAGCTATTGTCATAAGCTATCCTGGAGTACTTGTTGAAGTAAGCTGAAAACAGGTTACTCCAAATAGCTTCACAAATATTTATACCAATAGATAAGCTCAAATAAGTCAATCCAAATGATACTAACATTTTTATAAACTATCTCAGGGTAATAGCTTTGAAACAACATAAGAGCCTTTTTGCTGACTGAGTTGAGCTCTTTCATTCCTTGAATTGGTGCACTCTTCAAATCATAAACCTGAATAATTCCATCAACACCACTTCTAAAACTCAACTTCTTAATAGCAATTTCCATCAATTGAATCCTCCACCTCAAAAACAAGTCACATTTCTTTTGTGTTCCAAATGTCTTCTTGTACAAACCCTTGTCTTTGAAAACCTCATAAACATAGTAACAAACCGGTCGACCTTCCTTATCTCTACTATCCAAATATCCAACTTTTTCAAAATCAGAACCCAAATCTTCATCAAGAATTTTATCAACATTATTCTTAATTCTCCAAACCAATGTCTTCTGTAACATTTCAAATGCATCATTGACTTTGTAATCTTTAGCCTTTAAGAATTTCCTCAATATTATATCAGTACCTTCATGTGCCCTACTTGGTAATAAAGGAACACCCCATAATGTGATATCTCTAAGATTTTCCTTTGGCAATGAAATTTTTTCTCCTTTTTCTCCTTCACCTAACAAATATTTTCCAATAATTGCTTCTTGAATTTTGCAACGAAATTCCAACAATGATTTCTTTCTCTTGAGCCTAATCTCTGCAGGACTTGGTGTCCCTACCTCATCATCAACCAATTCTTGTTCTTGATCACTAACAAGATCATGATCACTAACAAGATCATGATCATCTTCGTCCTCATTAGTAAGGCTTATTTGATTTTCAATGAAATCTAAATGGATATAATTATTGTTGTTCCCATTTTCATCATTGCATTCATCAGTATCACTCATGACCTCTTCCTTGATCGGATTTTCCGGCAACGAGAATTTGCCGGAAAATTGAAGCATGGAAGAGGGTGGAGAGGATGGGGAGGGATCAGGAAAGGTGTTAGAAGAAATTTGTTGTGATTTGTGGCAACCAGATAATTTTTATGTGATGATGGATCAGTTTGTTGAATTGATAATTCTCAACCGTTAGTTGAGTGGCGCCAAATATAGAGAGTATAGCTAATTTAATTGGTTTCATTTTCATTGGCAATTCATGTCCTATAGGCCAACAACTGTCTACCATGCATTATAATTTATTTATTATGATTTTACATCTTACATGCATATATATATATATATATATATAAGTCAAATCAAATCAAATCACATCAAAGTCAAGTTACATAATAACGTTTGCTTTCTCTGTTTTTTAATCTTAAAAAAGAGGTTTGATTTGAACAATATGATAAGAAACAAGTTTTTGTAAAATGGTGTCAACTTTGAAAGGTCCCTTCAATTATTTATTAAATGTACATTCGAAGTTAATATAAATTTTCATTTACTATTATAAAGATTTAAAGAAATTCTTCTTTTTTTTTTTGGCAAGAAAATTATAGGATACTTACAACCAAAAATCTCTAAGATTATTTATAAAAAAATCTCTAAGATATTATTTATAAGATTAAGTGGTATGTATTACACTAATATTCAATCATATTTCTTCAATTTGACATTGATGTTTGACCCTTTTTAAATATAAAAAAAAAAAAAAAAAAAAAACAATTTCGTAATTTTTTATTGTGATTAGTGTAAAACAATTTACAGCACCCTTTCATCTCTAATTGTAATATAAGATGAGATCCCATTCTTTCGAACCTTTTCTTTTTCATAAAATAAATATAGAAATACAATTTAAGATAAAACACATCACGATATTTAAAGAAAGGGTCTTATACAAAAGTCAAATATTTCGATTTCCAATGCATTGATTACAAATATTTTCATAAAAGTTATCATTTAAAGAAAGATCTTAAAGAGTGCCCTTGCGGCACTCGTTAACATTCTCTTAAAATTATGATAATTTCTAAAAAATAGTATTTCGAAAGAAAACAGAAAGACTATTAAATCTGTCTTCAATTAAAACAAAATGCCAAGGAGAGAATATTAAGTACTCTCTCCCACAATAAGTGAGTTTGTAAAAAAAATAAAAAAAACTCAATGAATGATTCATTTCAATTTTCAATTGAATATTAATTACTTTTTTCAATTATAAACTCTATTTAATATTAATTTAATCACTTTCAATTCAATATATAATGATTAAAGTATTATTTTATCACCTTTTTATAAAATAATATTAATTTGAACATGCAGAGGGTTCTACTTTGGGCTCGTTTGGATTAGCTTATTTTAGAGCTTATATAAAACAGCTTATGCAAATAAATAAGTTTTTATGTATTATTTATAAGTTTTTAATGTAGTTTATGAAAAACCAGCTTATGAAGATACAATTTTCGTTAGTGAGAGCTTATAAATTAAAATAAAAGCTTCTTTATTTACATAAGCTATTTTTCATAAGCTTAAACCAAACGGGGCCTTTATATATTTCACGTCTTATTTTATAGGCTTAATTGATCTACCGGTCCCTTAACTTAATTGTTTGTTTCAAAATAGTCATATAACTAAAAAATGTCTCAAAGTGGTGCTTTAAGTTTCTTGTCGTCACATATTTTGGTCCCTCTCCGTTATCACATTAACCTTAAATGTCTAAGGTGAACCAACATTAAAAGTGGTCCACCAAAGACCTTATTAATTTTAACCATTTGATTTTTTTTATATAAAAAAAGAATGTTAGATCATATAGGTCTATTGTATCTTACGGTGAACACCAATATCTAATTTTTCTCTTTCTTCATCTTCTCCATTTCTCTTCTTCTCCTTACCTTTATACAAATTCAAACAAAAAACTATTTTCCTTCCTCTTCTTCATCCTCGTCATCACTTTCTTTCCAGCCAAAATTAAAGGGATTTAAAAGATTAGATCCAACAGTAAATTAGTGAGAGAATAAAGTCACCCTATTGGTGAGCTAAATTCCAGATCTGGATCTTTTGACAGAGGCAGTGTGGTGGAGAGCAAAATTTCAGTCTTTTTATGGAATTGAAAGAGGGAGTGAGATTGTTATCGATGCTTATTCCATGGCTAATGTTGAGTTCATGTCGTAACACCTACCGGAGAAATCGAAATCTCAATTGACGAAATTCAACAAGTACTAAGAAATCAAAATCTCTATTGATGAAATCATTTGTCGTAGGTTGGATTTGGTTTCGGTAATGAGGTTCTAAGGTAGGTTTGACAATTTTTTGATTTTAGTTCTGTTGAAGCAATAATCCATTTGGATTTTTTTTACCAGAAGAAAAAATTAGTTGAAGAACCAAATTATTTTGGATTGAAGCAAATACCCAATTTCTAGAATTCTTATGATGACAAAGAATAGGATATTGGTTGTTCACTATACGATACAATAGACCTACATAATCCAACGATCCTCTATTTTTTTAAAGATCAAAAGGATTGAAATTAAAAAATTAATAATGTCTATAGTGAACCATCTTTAATATTGGTCCACCTTAGACATGTAGAGTTAAAACTAACAGAAGGGACCGAAACATGTAACAGAAGGAAATTTAAGGAACCACTTTGAGAGGAATTTTAGTTAGAGGACCATTTTGCAACAATCAAATAAGTTAAGGGACTTGTGGATCAATTAAGCCTATTTTATATAGTTCATTCATAATAAACAATGTTCTTCAGTTTTCATGGCCGTTTGACTTGAGGAATGCATATATAGCAGTAATATTACGAATACTAAGTCGTGGCAGAGAAGAAAGTTCAATTAATTGAATACATTTACCAACAGATATTCGGCCACCTAGTCTAGCTACATAGCACTTCTAGTGAAGGAAAAGGCATCTAATCTTCTACTGTGAGGTGAGGAATTCCTATTTACACAATAAAGGAGGCAACTGGTAATTTAAAACAAGATTGACAAGAGGGGACGAGAGTAGATCAGTACGAAAACCATTAAACAAGAAATAAAACTGCAACACGAGCTCTGTACATCGAAAGCAACGTATATTATGTATCCAATGGATGAATTTTAGGGCTCCCGATATTTGAGTAGATCAAATGAGAGAGTACTCGAACAGCTGCAAAAACGCAAAATCAGTATACAATCCAGCATATCTTGAAGAAACTAGGTAAATAGAATATATTTATGCCATCAACTTATTGTAAAGGAAAAAAAAAATACTATTATATCATTTCATGATGTGAAGTAGTTTACCCTTTTTCAGAGTCCCTATAAACCCCAACTAACGCTTCAGCTTTGTCATAGAAGCTGTCTTTCAGAGATATTACAATACTCTGAAAACCAGATCCGGCATCAGCATCCTGATTAGTCCTTGCTCCTCCACAAGATTTTGAACGAATAAAGCCAGCAACCTTTGCAACATTCAAGTTGTCCAATGCAGCATCAACTTCATCCAGTATGAAAAATGGTGAAGGCCTATAACTGAAAATATAAGGAAGTGGGAACCATGTTAATGGACATGTGGACCAAATCTCCATTAAACTATTTTAGGCAAAGATGTGTCAGTCTATTACTTGAATGAACTCTTACCAAAATTTAAACAAGAACCATCTAAAATATTATTGTTTTAACATATTTTGTCTTCATGTTTGCATATACAAATCTTTGAAAACAGAAAACAAAGTAAAAACAATGGATGGTTTTATGATTGGGAGCCCCTAATATGCACCCGTTAGAGTAAGGTTCATGGGTGGACCATTGAAAAACACTGGATATTACCGGTTGGCACATTAAGGAAATTTTTTTTATTACTTTATACGGATGCACCCCTCTTCTTCCTCTTCTATTCCCATCACCACACCCAATTGCCCCTGTCGCCGTCTTTAATACAACCACCACCAATGTCAGTGACCATGTTTATTGTGAGATGTTTGTTCAAAACATGGATTAAATCTATTTATTTGGATTTATATGATTGACTATTCTCAGTGATCATGATTTATATGATTATGTATTGAAGCAATCCATGCAATTTCGAATGATCAAGAAAACTTTTGTTATGACCCAGATTTTACTTGTTGACTCTTCTTTATTCTTTAACTTCACATGCAACACAACAAGTAACCAGTTAAGCTATCAGTGAACATAATTTCTATTTATTCCTCCTGTAATAACCAATTCTTCATCCCTAAACCACAAATATGTATTAAAAATGTACTCCTTAATTATAACCATGTATATTCTTCTATGAGTCCTACGTGTTATAAAGAATCTTCCGAAGCCGTAGAGAGTTCTCACTTTCTCCACGATCCTCCGATCTCTGCTTCCGTTTCCTCTAAATCATCTTCCTCTCCACATCACCACCTATTCTTGTCGTCTAGTGCCCGTCACAGAGAGAACTCCGTCGTGGTGGCCAACGTCGAGTAATTCTACCATTCGGTGGCGAAGAAAGTTCTTATTAGCTGGTGAGGCAATACAAAGAAGCAGACGCCGTTGGTTGAGGTAGAAGAATTTAGGAGCATGATGAGGCAATACAAAGAAGCAGACGCCGTTGGTTGAGGTAGAAGAATTTAGGAGCATGATGCCTCCGCACGAGTTTCTAAAGAAATTGGATTTTTCACATATGTCTCCGCTCGAGTTACACAAACACGGATGTAACACAACCCCCCAATTCCCATAGCAACACCGAATGGCTGGAATTTTATAAGAACATTTGGGTTTGTTGCACATGGGTAGAAGATTGTAGCAGAAAGAAGGGAATATAATTGGACAAAGATAAGATTAAAAAAAGAAGTAAAGTTATAACCGGCTATAGCAGGTTCAATACAATGGGTTCACCGGTGGACCTTTTTAAATGGGACCATATCAGGGGCACCCTTTATGATAAGGTAAAAAAACAAAATATATTTTCTCAAACCAAATATGCTCAACTAGAAAGATATCTTAAATTTTACAAGTACAAACAACTCTACCTGTGGATGGAGAACAGCAACGCAAGCGCAGCAACAGTCTTTTCGCCACCAGATAGTTGTTCCATGTCACGGAACCGCTTCGTTGGTGGCATAGCAGTGTACTTCATGCCATGTAGAAATGGATCGTCTTCATTTTCCAAATTTAGGTATGCTGTTCCACCCAGAGGATGTGTGTTGCTCTTTGTAAGTTGTTTGTAAATTTTATCTATATTACCAGCGATATGGTTGAAAGCATCCATGAACAAATCATATCTGCATTCAACATATAAATAAACACTGGTCTCACAAAAAGGCAGATGACAAACAATGGCATATAAATATAGCTAATTATAAAAATTACACATCTTTTCTTTTAGTTCCTTGTTTTCCTTTTCTTTTCTTTTTTGTGTTAACCATCTGGTTCCCAAGGGAAAGGGGACATGGTAATCCGGAGTTCGGTCGTGAGGTAAGTATAGTCTGGCCAAGAATTGTTCCATCATAGTAAAAACAGCTTTATATATTTTTTTTGTAGTTTTTTCTGCAAGGCTTTAAATATAGGAAACAAAATGAAAACAATGTGGTATTTATATAATTAAAACTAAAAACATGAAATTAGGGAGTGGGAATAGACCAGTCCAGCGACGGGGGCCAATGACTTAGCCTACATCAGGTCCATATCAAGCTAGACTTATTTTAGGCCCAAGCCAGGTCAAAGCTATTTTAAAGTATTTATTTAACTAAAAAGGTCAAGCGTAATGTCATCTGAAATGCATCAGACGTAACAGGTCAGCCTATTTAAGTGAATAAAAAAAATAACTTTGATATTATGATTGCAGTAGAGTTGTGATTAAAACCATATGTTCATTGACCTTATCAATAATTTAATTACGATAGTTCAACTTCAGCATATAAGCTTGTTCAGGGATACATTTATGAGAGAATTATAAATGCCTTGTTACAAAATAGACTATCACTCAATTAAACTTCTTAGAAGATTGTGTTACACTTTAAAAAATGTTTACATCATAAAAAAAATAATAAAAAATTAACTTGGACTATAAAGCTCAGTTTGTTCATTCTGAACGGGTCAAATCATGCTTAAAATAAAACCTATGACGGTTAGGCCTTAGATTTTTTTGACAGGCAAGGACTTAAAGCAAAGTCTTGCTCGTCCCAACCAATTCTCACCCCTAGAGGAAATGAACACAGAAAAAGTTTCATTTATCAATGCCTTATGGTGGACCATGATGGGAAGCTAAAAGTCCGCCATAGAAAGCTGGCATAACACGCCATAGCAACACCATCCTTCCCGAATTAGCCATGGCAATCGTTAAAAAATCCGGAACCGCAATCCACCATGACACAACCATGACCGATATGTGACAACATGTTTCAGAACTAGGGAGCTTAAAGCAAGTTATAAACTACTACCTCACTAAACAATAAGCAAACAAATTATTAAAGTCATTAATCATCAAATGATACCCTAGTTGGCAATAGGGCCCTATAGTTGCACTATTGTGCCAGAGCTGTCACAGGCTGGCTATTTAATGTATGTCGCATCACAATTTCATGGTGTGGGCTTGCCAAGGTAGAGATTATAGCGGCGATTTTCACCACAATAGCGGCCGGAGTGCACAAAGAAGCTATGGAGTTGAGCACCCAAAACCATACATGCCCAAACTATTGGCTATGTACTAATATTATAAATAAGACAAATAACGACAAAGTGAAAGGGAAAAAAATATTGCACCTCTTCTGCTTTACTTCATTGAATCTATCGGCTTTTTCCTTCTCTTCTTTCCTGACAGCTTCAAACTCTTCAGTTACAGCTCTTTCTTTTCCAAGCAGAGCCTCATACTGGTCCAATGCCTTCAAATTTGGTGCTGTTCTTTCGATCTCAGATATCAATGCATCCATTTTTTGCTTAAAGTCTACCTCTATTTTATCCCTGTCAGATTGTCTCCTATCTTTTAGTGTTCTACTGAGCTTATCAAAGTCAAAAACTGGACCAGGTGTTGAAGTATCAGTATCCATGGGATCTGGTATGATTGGAAGGCTAATTTGCTCTAGTTCACACTTTTCTACGATTTCCTGCTTTTGCCCAATCAACTGCTCAATCTGTGCCTCCTGTAACGACACTAAAGATGTTGGCTATCTATGTATTATGCATGAAAGTACACGGGCATAGAAATTTCACCCATCTAACCTTTGAGCTAATCAAACGATTAAGTTTGGCTAAGCTTGTTGTGGCTGTCGAAGCCTTCTTCTTCCATTCCTGGATTTCCTTTTCACGATCCTCTGACTCTGATTTCCACTCTACAAGGACAGAAAAACATAGAAACCATAAAACTCCAACGACAGAAACAATAAACAGCAAATTGAAATGATGATGGGTCTGCTTCAGTCAAGATCAACAAAGTGTGTTCCTGTTTATTTCAAATGGTAAACAGCAAAGTACTAAACAGAGAACCAATCTATCACAACAATAGCATCCCCAAGCCCAGAAAAAGGGAGTGGGGGTGGGGAGAGAGAGAGAGAGAGAGAGAGAATGCAACAAAATACAATGATGAGGTGTGGTTCTTATACCTTTAACTTCATCTTTTAACTGATTGATCTCTTTAGTAACTTTCTCTGCTGCTTCCTTTGCTTCAGCCTCTTTGGTATGTACCCCTTTTAAATCAATCTCCAAAGCACTTACGGAAGATTCCAATTCTTGAATTCGTGAACTCATGTCCCGATTTTGTTCATACTCCAACCTGCAGAATAATTTCAATAAGGAATATTAATAAATGTATGCATAAAACAATTCAAGAATAAATAACTAGTTGGCAAGTACAAAAGTCAAAAACTGAATCTTGAATAAGCATGTAACTGATTTTTTATATATATAACTAAAGATTATTAATAGCATGCTATAAAATATCATCACTGTAAAATGAAACGGTTGTACCTCATTTAGTGTTTTCAATTTCATTAGTATCAAAATAAATAAATTAAATAAAAAAAGTTAAGAGACATGAGTAGGAAATGAAAAGGACTGTTTATTTCTATTTAATGGAATTAATTTGTTTCTTTATCAAAAGAACCATAAGTCACTTTCTCTAAGGCAAGTTAAACAGTAAATGATACTCCTAGCTATATTTAATTCTTCCAGTATCTTCCCAAGGTTTCACTGTTTCTGTCATTATCCTCTAGTAGTTACTTTTTTTCTCTCTCCCACTTGGTCTCTCATGAGAACACTTCATCTTCCACATCCTGCTTTTTTAACTTGCTTGATTGGTGGGTGAATTTTCCGAATTTGATGAGAACCAGCAAGAACCAAAATCACAACAAAACCATTTCACTGGACTAACCCATAAGGCTTGTTTCGTTGTATAAATCTATAATTTACTAAGGTGAAATATATAAAAAAAATAAAAATAAAAGGGCGGCCAGGTGCACTAAAGCTACGTAGGGTCCGGGAAGGGGTCTCACCATTTTGGTGTATGGTACGCAACCTTACCCTGTTTTTTACACAAGAGACTGTTTCCAGGACTTGAACCCGTGACCTTTCAGTCACGTGACAACAACTTTACCGTTGCGTCAAGGCTCCCCCTCTAAGGTGAAATATATACTAAAAATAAAATAGGTATTGCAGTGACAATTACAGACAACCCATCCACTTAAATGGGAACAAATAACAATCATACAACCGTAGACTTCTATGCATAATCCAAGAATTAGTGTTCTGTCCCCAAAATAATATAGCAATTTGTATCAAAAGGGTAAAAATATTCACAGCTAGCAGCATCCTAGACTTGGTAGAACTTAATAATATTCATAATTTTCTTCTTTCCTCATTTGCTTCCAAAGATTATTTTCTCCAATTTGACAGAGCCTAATGCTGAACTAGTTGGTTTTATAATACACTGTGAGCAAAACGTATACATGTAAGTATTGTGTAATGCATAGGTTTGGTTGTGTTTGCAACCAATAACAGGAGAGATGATTAGGAAAAAAGGGAAGAAGGAACACACTGATATTTTAATTTCGAAAGTTGGCTACTCAGTTTCAGCCTCTCCTCTGCTAGACTTTGAGCATCCTTGAGTCGATTTTCTTCATACTCGCGAATGTTTGCAACCCCAACTGACTTGCTGAATTCTTTGTAAATCCGATCAGTGATTTCATTTATCCTCTTCTCAAGAGTATGTAATTCTTTATTCCTCTTTTCAACAGCATCTCTTAACTGCAGCACATAAACAATAAGTAACAAGTTCGGTATACAAGAATACTGCTATGAGTAAACAAAGGAATTGCCAATGTCACCTTCTTCAGTTCTGGACCGATACGTTTAATTTCTTCTTTGATGGTCCTCTTTTCACGACTAAAATTTGAAAGTTTATCTTCAATGCTTTTCTGGTAAAAGGTGAAACCAAAATAAATTCAAATATTCCAAGAGGAACAGAAGACAGAAATCACTAATGAAGAAAAGGTTCTCCTATCCATACCCAACCAAAACTAGCATTTATCCAGCCACAGATGCAAAAACAAAAAAAAACTAAAAATCCAAGCACTGAATAGTATCATAATACCAACAATAAAGTCATAATCCAATAGTGCAAGCTCTCCTATGTAAGTAGATATGGAGGATGAATGTAGAAAGAAAGAAAAATCTCCCTGTGAAGTATTAAGATCTAAATATGGGGAAATCAGGCCAATCTGGGAAGATTTCTAGATGGTGGTCGGGTATATGCAATAGAACGAAAATTCGGAGAAGGGAAATTGATAATTCTGAACACTCTCTATTCTGTATTCTTAACTACTAATCTTCACTAACTTAGATGCTAACCTACACACTCTGTAACCGACTCTATTAACAGTTACAACAAACATGCTTATGTGGCACTTCACAGACTGTTAAGAGCAGCTAATCTAAGACTAACTCTTCCATTTATGTATATCAATTAATAATAAGTTAAGTTAGAAGTAAGATAAAATAAAAGGGGAAGAATAATTACTCCACCCACATCATTAGCAATTTATATTTAATATATTTATTGTTAGAATTCAGTTCTCTGTAGTCAATCACGGAGCAGACTCGTAGTCCACTGCAACATGTTCTACAGGCTACCCATGTCCTGCAGGTACAGTGTTCACGGCTGCAAACCACAGCCAAAACACACCCGAATAGCGTTGTTGTGTCGTAACTCGACCGATTGTTTGATATATCTAATTTACCCATTCTTAAATCCGTTAAGCTTCTTTGTTTTAGAGTTTTTGGCCATTTCATTATAGTATAAGTGTGGCCCTACCTCTAGCAGCTACCCTGCTAATCGCTTTAGCAGTTTTACGGTCTGACGTGGCCACTATCTGGGATTCACAATATAGATTTGGTTTATTATATTGTTATTATGTTTTAATAAATAAATAAATAAAAACAAAGAAAAGAGCAGTCTAATTGAGACTCCGGCAAATCAAAACAAAAGAGGGGGACATACTCAAAATAACACTAGATGTAGGGCCCATATGGCCCAATTCTCGCTTTAAACCTAAAATATTTCCTTCGGATGATTCTAAACCTAAGCGTTGTTGGGCTGCACAAGAGAGGGTAAAGAGGGAGAGTCAGGAACAGAGCAGAGGAGGGAGAGTCACACACAGCAGCGGTGCAAAGAAGAGGTGCCGTCGCAGGCACAGAGCAAAGGAGAGATTCAGACAGCGAAATGGACTAATGGTCAAGCGAGTGGAATGATCGAAAGAACGAAGACAGCATGATCAGGGTTTCTTTTTGAAAACCAATCATCTTCTCAAAACTTGACCCAGATCTCAAAACAGGTCCACTGTAGCGCCTTTCCATCTTCAATCCCACGATTTTGCCAGAAAGTATTCCATTATTCTCAACAAAACCACACCCCCATCTGATTGTGAAACACATACATAGCAAGCACATAGAAAAAGATAAATGTATCCACACAATAAATGAAACAAGCTTTGCGTGCTTAATTGTGTCACAAAAAACCATCAAAGGCTGGCGCAGCTTGCATGCCAGAACAATTATTATTTTATTATGAAAAAATGGTGAAAATCATGAAGTTACCTTTTCAATCTCAGCATATTGAATTTTCTTCTCAAGTCCACTTTTTTTCCCCTCTGTTTCAGACTCTTTAACGTGCATATCTCTTATTGATCCTATCCCTTCCAACTCCGACTCATACTCCTCTTTCTTTTTGACATATCCTGAAAAACAGAATGCATAATTCAAGAGCAAATTCTTCGACCTAATATATATAAAAAGAATTTAATAGAAACCTTCAAGTATCTTGTCATCCCACTGTTTTGACCTTGCTTCCATTCCACCACTAGTGCCACCAGTCATTGTGCCGGATTTTGTCAGCAAAATTCCATCCTTGGTTACAACTGATCAAATTACATATGGAAATGCTCAATAATTTGTATTCGGCCAAGCTTCAAGGCACCAGGAATGCAACACATACATGGTAGGATTCTCAAAATGCAAAAGGGTGGTTAGAACTTAAGACAGCAACAACACATCAAAAAAATTCAACGTGTGAAGATCATAGAGTTGAGAAGAAGTTCTAAATTTGACTGAACAAACAGAAAGCATAACAAGAAGACAGAGGGAAAAACCCACAGAAAAACAGGAAGGAATATCCATGTATCCCATTTAAGTAATAATGACATGTGTTAAAAACTGGAATCACCATTGATGAATGTGTGAAGAGCTTGAAGCTCAAAGAGAAAAGAGAGAGAGAGAGAGAAAGAAAAGTGTAACTGAATTCTGTTATTCTATTATTGCTGATGAATGAGAGATTGATTACAGATATTTATAATCCCTAGGCTTGTGAAACAGCTGTCATAACCGACAGCTGTTAACAGCTCACTAAATCTTACACAACAAGCTAACACTTGTTCTCTCTAAGCATATCTAGTATAATTAGACTGTGAATATTATATACTCTAAGGGTGTGTTTGGTTTGGAAGAGAAGTTGTGAAGAGAGAAATAGGTGAGAGAGAGCGAGAAGAGAGAAATAAGTGAGAAATATAGTAGATTTGGTGTAGTGTTTGGTATAAGAGAAAGAAAAGAGAGAAAGAAGAGAGAGAAGTGTGTTTAATTTTTGAAATGACAAAACTATCCTTACATAGAAAACCAATTCACTATTTTATGTTATTACAATTTCAATGAAAATAAATATTTAATCTTGTTTACATAAAAAATTAAATATTTTTGTTTTATTTTAATTTGATGAAATGATTTTTTTAATAAAATTGAATAATGCTATTTGGAAAACAAACTCATTGTACATATGTCAACAAAAAAAGCTCACTGTACATACAAAAGACATTGAGAGTGCTGCATGTATTAAATGAAAAGGGTAGTAATGGAAAAATGAGAAAAATGCTTCTCTTTCAGCATTTCTTCGCATGTCAATGAAGAAAAGAAAAAGTGACAAGGGCCCACCATATTAATCTCTCGCTTCAAACTCTCTGTTGCACCAAACAGGAGAAGTTGAAAACTTCTCTCCTATCTCTCTCGCACCATCTTCTCTCTCGGCTAACTCTCTTGAAACAAACACAGTGTAACAGATAAAATCAAGAGGGCATTGTTACCTTTAAACCTCTCCCCGCTCCAGCTTAAAATTTTGGCTTCCTCGAGGTCTTCACAAACAAGAGTATTCCCAACAGCAAATAGAATTGCCTTCTCCAAGGAGGGATCAAACTTGCACTAGTTAAGTTCAAAAGCTTTAAACACTTTTAAGTTCACTATAGGCATATAGATTAGTCAAAACAAAATTCATCAATACAAGTAAAAACTTCACGATGAAGTATTCATATAAAGGGGAAAGAATACAAGAACGGGTTATGTTCAATGTTTACAGACTGTAGTTAAAATCTATTAGTGGAATATCTTTATAGGAATACATTAAATTGATAGACCGTACAATAGCATTTTGATGAAAGGAAATCACTGAACAAAATATCGTGTCTTTAAAAACTGCGTCTAATTAGGGAGAAGATTTGATTTTAGTGAGCTATGGGAAACAGCATGCATAAACAGAAGATAAAACATAAATCAGTACAGCACAACATTAGTGAGAACAATGTACTAATGGGAAAGTGTTGCAGATTAACAAAAGAATTGAGACTGACAATTTTCTGATAATGCAAAGATGACTATCGACTGCAGCTCTACATATCACCGTGACTGACAAGGTAACACCAACAAAAACAGACATTTATATGCTTTTCGTTTTTTAATGTGTTTAAACAAATTCCTGTAAAATTTTGAAATACTATCTAAATTTAGCAGGAAGCATGTAAACCAAAAAAAAATTTGTAGGGAGAAAACCACTGGACAAACAATTGCGGTAAATAAAAAGGTAAAGAGTGTACCGATGGATGGTCACCTATCACCTTTTTGTGCTTTTTCAAATTGAGAAATTTTCAAGTACTGTGACTGACATCAAATCATATATTGTTTATTTTTTAAATCCATCAAACAATAAAGTCTTGATGGGCAAACTAGCTTAGAAGGTAAATTTCAAAATAGATCTATAAACGAGGTGTTAGAACAAATTCAAACAGCAAAATTTGAAGCTTGTGTAGACGGGTTAGGATCCTTTCCATTTTGTCTCTCCATTTTCCCTCTCCATTACTATAGTTTTGACGGGTTTTGAAGTGTACAAAAAATAATCAGACCCACCAAATGCACATCATTGCATTTATATTTCAAAAATTTTGGTAATGGAAAAAATGGAGAGGATCTTGACCCTTTGTAGACACCCTCACAACCAGGTTCCTCAAAGTAGCCACTAGTTAAATAAGGATATTGGATCACATCGAAAACCAGTTTTGCTGTACCCCCTAATGAGCGTAATCTTTCCATTATTTGCTTCACTCGAATAGATTGTAGAGGAATAAATGTCTGGGGAGGAAGCCTCTGCTCTTTTAAATACTGTAGAGAAGCAAAATAATAATAAAAATTTCAATCAATATATGGAACTTCAAAGTTCAAACAGGAAGAATTGCACATATTTACACCAAAGATATAGCTTTTCAGCAGTTACATAGGTTCCTCAAAGAATTACATAGAAAAGCATGCCTTTCAACAGTAACAATTATATAACAGCCTTTGAAAAAAATAATATAACAATCTTATAAAAAAAAAACTGAGAAATAGGAAGTGACGTATAGGACGCAATAGTCCTACATCTTGTATTGTTGCACAAAAACTCTTCTGAATAAACAGCAATCTTGTCATTGCAACTAAAGAGATGGGTC
Organism: Medicago ruthenica; assembly: GCA_018208015.1. NCBI lineage: Eukaryota > Viridiplantae > Streptophyta > Magnoliopsida > Fabales > Fabaceae > Medicago > Medicago ruthenica. The sequence goes on from CM031371.1 coordinate 42,391,104, forward strand.
AAACAAAATCCACTGGAATGGCAGAAGGCTAAATGTAATTATTTAGGTCCTCATAGACAAAAAGGCAACAAAATGTAGGTCCACCAGCTTGAAAGCCCCAAGCTAGTTTCATGTTTGAGCTTTCAGTTCACAAGGTTTATGCTTCACATGACTTTCTACCTTATTTTGAAGTCCATGAATATCAATGCAAGCGAAATTTGTGTTCCTATGTAGATACATTACTAGACCTGTTATAACATGGACCACAGCGGACCATCATTAAGCAACATTGATTAATTTGGTCATCACAGTAATAGGGTAGACCCTACATACCGGATTATCCTCTCTTCCTAACCATAATGCCCTTTCACAGCAATCACATGCCTCCCTGAAACCAGAAGCTTCACCACCCATCATGCAAGCTCAAACAGAAGCGCCTCTGTCACAACTGGCACCCCACCACGGATCTCCCATCTAGGCATGGCAATAAAACCCATACCCGCGGGTACCCGCCCGAACCAAACCCAATTTGACGGGTTTTCCCGCTTTGACTGGGTTTGGGTATGGGTTTGGGTTTTCCCCGATTTTAAAACACGGGTACGGGACGGGTAACGGGGATATAGGTACCCACCCCGAACCCATACCCAAACCCGCCCCGAATGTAGAAAATCAATTTATTACCCCTTTTATATAAATAGAAACTCAAACCCTAAATCATTTCACTCACACAGTCAAAGTTTCAGTCTTTCAGACGACACTCACTTATCATAGTTCTCTCTTTTCTCCTTCCATAACTCACACTCTCGGCCTCTCTTTTCTCCTTCAATATAGTCATTGATCGTCATCATCTCTTTGTTGGATAAAGCATTACAACATTGTGCTCGGGGCTGAAAAATACTTTTATTTTTATTAAAAAAAATTATCCACTGCAGGGATATGGGGATGGGGCGGGGATACCCGAACCCGTCGGGGACGGGGATGAGATTCGATTTTTCATCTCTGCTGGGTATGGGTAGGGTAACAGGTAAGTATATGGGAGTAGAGTATGGGGACGGGGAAGGTAAAACCCGTCCTCCACCCCGCCCCATTGCCATGCCTACTCCCATCTCACTTCCTCCAAGAGTACTACTACCCAGCTGGGTTTGATTCCAAGGAAGGATGTGGAAGTTGCAACCTTCTAACCCCTTGGTTTTCGATTTTATGGCTTCTTTTTCTTCCATCTCTTTTTTATTTTTGCTCGTACTGTCGTAGACTTGGAGGCAAGGGTTTTTTTGGAGAGGGGAGCAGATGGGTGCCCAGCAAGGGTTGGGAATGGGCCCCGACGATTTGGGGTGAGGCCGCTACAAGATGGATTGAGGAAGGGGTAATTTGGTATGGAGGGTGTGGGATGCAAGACAAGAAGAATTTAGTGGCCAGAACTAGTGGCACATCAAGAACCACCATCTAGGTGGTCCATGTTAGAATACGCTGATGCCACCATATTTATTAATGGTTCTCTAGCTTGTTTCCTTTTTTCTGAGTTTATTCACTGTGTATCAACTATAAGAAAAATGTATTAAAATCTAAAGCAAAAAAAAAAAAGCCATCAACAGCAAACAGTAACAGAGTCTAACTTCTTAGCAATCAATAATCATAAAGTTTTGAAAAATAAAATGGCACAAACTAGGATATTGGGAAATCTCACTGACCTTGATGCATTCCTTCCCGGTCTTTTCATCTTCCACAACAACTGCATCCATTAATTTACCCATAGCAACAGTAACGGCTAGGTTATACTTCTTCTGTGTTGGCCTACAAAGATCAGTCATGCGACCATGGACTCCTTGAAACAAGCGTTTCAGAGTTGCCACAGCCTGAGACAATTTAGCATCTCTCTCAGTTTTCATAGCGATCCGCCTTCAGATCACGTAGTTTATTTTCTATTTCGCCAATTTTTATCTTCAAATTATCATACCTTCTCCTGCAGAACAAAAGTAGCACGTATCATTTCACAAATGTAAACAATGAAGACTGTAATGCAGTAGGATACCTTAAATTAAAATGAAAAAAAAAATAAAAAAGAATAACAAGTTGATTTACTTGGATGCATTATGTTCTTCTTTCATCTTACGCAATTGTCTATTCAAGTCTTCAACTTCATCCTTATTCTTTGCAGAACTATCAAGAATTTTTTCAAGCCTTTCTCGCATCTGCTTTTCCTGTGAATCCAGCTCAGCCTCCCGGTTTTTTAATTGTTGAAGATTTTCTTCCAAATTATTTTGAGCTTCACTATCAGCATGTTGCTGCCTATCTAGAAGTTCTTTTTCCTCTCTGAGCTTTGCGGTTTTCATCCCAGCTTCCTCTTTTCTGTAATAACAGCATTATCATCACAAGTTCCAAAACAGAAAGAAGAAACATCAATAACAAATTAAAAGTTGAAATGAATGCTAACTACCAAGTACTGGCAACACATAGCCAGCGGAAAATAACAAGAAATCAGCCACTGAATAAAAGAAATACCATATGCAGCTAACACCATCTGCAAACCTCCGCCTGATATTAGGCAAAATATTACTAATCTATACATGTGCCAACCTCAGGCCAGTGATGTTTTTTTTTATCCGTTTCATTTTGACATTAACCAAATAAATGTGCAATTTAAACCGATGAGGAATAAAGACTTTCTTCAACAAAGAGATACAAAAATAAAATGATACTAAAATAGTTTTACCTTTCAATTAACATACTCTTTGCGGTCTTGATTATAAGCAAAAAGAAAACATTTTCTAAAATACCCTTCAATTAATATAGATTTTATTTTTCAATAACCATTTCATTCTCATGGAACAAGTTCTCATGAAGTAAAAATACAATTACTTTTTTAAATTAAGAAAATTAATTGCACTCAACTAAAATTCATAATTAGCATGATTTTAGGTATTTTTGCTTAGAATCAAGACTAGAGGAAGAAGTATATAGTGGGTAAAAGGCAGATAAGATAGTTAGTGCAACCCTAAACACAATACGATTTCCAAGTTTCTGGGTTCCAGTTCTATCAGTGTCTCTTTGTGCTCTGGCTCTAACTGTACAAGGGTTGGAATATCCATTGTATTCCTTTCTATGTATTTATTTCTTTGCTGTTTAAAAACATAAGATTTTAGCTCACTCCGAGCACTAAGCAATTATCCTGTTCTAAACGAAAAAGAACAAAATATAGAATGGTGATGCAGTGGATAAACACTCACATTCTAAAATATTCTTGCAAGTCATTATCATCTAACTGAATCTGATCGCCAACATTTCGACCCTTTTCCATTAGGTCTTTCATTTTCCCTGTAAGATCCTCAATACCACTCTGTAGATCTGCTATATCTTTGGCGTGCCCCTTTTGCTCTTCCCTTTTTTTGCCAAGCTCTTTCTTCCCTTTTTTAATTTTTGTATTGATACGAGACATTTCCTCCTTTAACTTCAGAAGCTCAGGTTGCTGCAAGGAGGACAGACCAGAAAAATCCCATAAACGACTAGGAGCATAACAAATAAAATCAACAGAAGGAACAAAACTAAAAAACTTAGAAAGATGATTTTCACATAGTCCAAGATATATATTTCATTTTTGTTTCCGAAGGAGTAGGAAACAGCTCAAAAGGGAGGATTCAAACTATAGTCCTTATGTACAAGTCACACTATAGCCTATTAAAAACGAGCAATGTTTAAGATGCATAGCATAGGATCAACCTGTGTGAAAAGTTCAATGGCTAGAGTTGAAAATTAAGTGGTTAATTCCCAAAACCCACCCCAAATATAGAAGAAGAAAAAACACTCACAGTCTTGTCAAGTCTATTGCTTTTCTCAGCTATTTTCTTCTCACGTAGCATAACTTCTTTCAGATACTTGGCTTGCTCTTTTTTCTTTTTGCCGGCTTCATGTTCAAAATTTTCTAATTCTTTAATAACACCTTCACGGCTTCTTTTATCAGCTTCAAGTTCCTCGGTTGTTTTAACAACATCATTTTCTATATTGAACAACTGCCACAAAAAATGTTCCTTCTTCATAGATTTCTGCAAGGGAAAAAAACAAACATATTTCAGAATTTCATTTTCACCATAAGCAGTCGGATAAAGATCGAGAGAAAAACTGAAGAGAAAATAAAACATGTATGAAATAATGATAGTTGCAACTTGCAATCATAATTCCTAGTACATATATGAAATGGAAAATGCTGTCAAGCAAAGTAATTAATAGATCCAACAGAAAATATTAAACTGAAATAAGACTGATTTGTATCGAAGATGAACTCTGAAGGGTAATCCTATATACAAGAACAACTGAAACAGTAAACGAATACAGATGGTGATGAATCTCCACGCCTTGCAAAATGTAGAAAAGTAATACTCCCACAATGAGAGCACACCCTATGAGATAAGAAATCGCCTTGATACTCAGCCCCACTAATTCCATTTCACACTCCTGCCCCCCTTTTCGTTACTTCCCCTTTTATAAGCAATTATTTTATGGTGAATACTCAGGTACCCTAGAGTTTTGCTGGGTATGTATCCAATCATTTCATGTCATGTCATATTTTTATATTTAAATACTTGAAAATAAATTTAAATTTTGAATTGATTTTGCCTTTAGGGTACTGATACCTCACAAACTCCAGCATACCAAAAGTTTTCCTTTTTTATTCGCCTGTCCTCCATATCAATAATGTGCCTATCATCAATAATATGCCTATGAAGTATACTTTACACAAACAAACATAAATCAAAAGCAGATAAAGTTACCAATTGATCCTGCAAGCGAATATGTTTCTCCGCCTCTTCCTTCTGTTCTTTCTTCTGCTTCCTCTCCATCACCATCGTCTTCTTCTTCTGATAAACAAGAGCCGATTTCTCTTCAGCAGAAGCTTTCTCTTCTTCAAACTGCTCATAATCTCTCTTAAGCTCATCAGATCCAGATATCTGCTCAATAAGCCCAGTGAGCTCCTTCGGATTCTTCGACGCAATCGACTCCACATCACCCTACAATAAAAGTTTCACCATGCTCAACAACCATTTCAGTGTAAAACAAAGATAAGCTTTCGAATACAGCTAATAAAAATAGCTTATAGCTTATAAAAACAGCTTATAACCGGAAAAAAAAATAAAAATAAAAAAAAAACAGCTTAGTGCAACTTCATTTATCTTAAAAGCTGTTTGGACAAGCTTTTTCGGCCATATTGGAGAGATTGGATAAACAACTTATTTTAACATAAGGCATGTTTGGATGAACAGCTTATTTGCAGCTTATAGCACAAAATAAGCGCTTATGCATACGCTTACATAAGCTATTTTTATAGAAGATAAAATGAAGTTAAATTGTTTTTGTATATGCTACAAGCTGTTTTTATAAGCTATATAGTAGCACCAACACTTCCGATAGAAGCCATGTCCGACACTAACACATGTGATTGCACTCAATTTTGCCACTATTTCAAATTATTACCAGTGTCAACATAGTTTCAAAGTGTCTGTGTCGTGTCATGTCTGGTGTCTGTCATCAACAAGAAATTGCAAAGAAATTAAAAAAAAAAAAAAACAAATGAGCTGTTTTCAACTTATTTTCATAAGCTCCCCAATATAGCTTATAAAAACAATTTATAGCATATGAAAAAACAATTTAACTATTAGCTTACGTATAACTGTTTATCATGAAAAGTACTGGTTTTATAAGCTGCAAATAAGCTGTTTATCCAAACAGGTCCAATGTTAAACACTATCAACAAGAAATTACAAAGAAATTGGGGGAAAAAAACCTGAAAAACCAAGAAATTGCGTGCTTTGACAAGAATCCCCAACGATTTGAGTCTGGCATTGTAAACATCCCAATTAACAACACTATCATCAATCCGATACTCACTAGCACCAGCGGAAGTGATAGTTCTAGTGAATTTGATTTCGGATTCATTCGCAAGCTGATAAACCAGTCTCACAAACGCTCTTCGACCTTTCTGTTCTTTCTCACGATCATCGAAAGCGTAGATGAGATCTTTCAACTGAGCGCCACGGAGTTGGTTGGTGCGAACGCCGAGGACGAAGCTGATAGCGTCCATGAGGTTTGATTTTCCGGCGCCGTTAGGGCCGATGATGGCGGTGAAGTCGTAGAAAGGGCCGATTTGTTGAAAGCCTTTGTACGATTTGAAGTTGGAGAGTTCGAGGCGGAGGATTTTGCCTGGTGAGTGTAGCGACGGCATGGTTGCGGTGGTGGAAGAGAAACCCTAGCGGAGAGGGAATTTGGGGGTTAGGGTTTGGGGATGAAGAGGGGAATTAAAATGAATTGGCGGGATTGTGAATTTCAGTGATTTGCACGGTTATTGTTATCAGCTTTTTTGCAGCATGATGATGCGCTGCTAAATTTGGTGATTAACATCACTTCAAGTGATTCAAGGAATTTTTTTCCCTTTGAAAATGAGGGTAATTTGGGAATATAAAAATAGAGAAATGATATTTGTACATCCATTTTGTGACAAGTTTTTCTTTCATGCTCACATTATGTTTTTACTTTCTCTTTTTTTGCTTTGATATTTGTGTTGATACCTATTTTTCTTTGAATAGTTTAGTTGTTGGATAAGTTAACCCAGAAATGGTTGTTCATATTACATCCCTCGTAAAAATATCATAATTTGAGTCTATTTTTCTAGATAAATGAAATGGCAATAATCAATGACCGAACCATAGTTCGAACTCCGGTCACCGTGTCCGAACTAACAATTTGAGCATTTCTGTCGGTCAAGTTATAACTTATGAACAATTTGGGTCTATTTTTTTTGTCAAGTAGCATAATGGCTATAAATTCACTTTTTTAAGGTGAATAAGTGAAGTGACACTTACATATATAGTGTAATGTCTTTATCAAGTGTGTTAAGCGCACATAGATCAATTTGGGTCTATTATCTTACTTGTTGATCTAATAGTTAAAAACACGTTTATGTATAATACAAGACTATTTAATTGTGCATATTAAACAAAATCATAAATCTAATACTCCCTTTGTCCTAATTAAAAGACTATTTTTTTCTTTTATCCTTTGTTGCTTAATATAAGATGTTGTTTTTGGATTTCCAAACTGTTGTATTTGGATTTCCAAATTCTATTTTGAAATAGAATATCTACCGAAGTTGTTACTAGATTGAGTCACGACCAGGTCGCTCTCTTTAAGACGTTTCGTGGCACTGCCCAAAATTGTACAAGGCAGACTATCAACCACACCGCCTCCAGGATAAAACAAGCTCAGCTACAACTGTGCGGTTAACTACTGCACTGTAGAAAACTGTTCGAGATTTACACCTCCAATATGGTACTAAGACCACTCTTTGATACTGAAACCACTTTCTAATATGGTATTGTGACCACTCTATTATGGTGCTAAGACCACTCAAATATGGTGTTATCATCATTCTAACCTTTGAGCTCTCCAAAATATCAATATGGTTCTAAAACCACTCAAATACGGTGATACCACTGTTCTAACTTTTTAACTTCTCCAAAAATAGAAAAATATAGAAAGAATATTTATATATACCGTTAAGATCATTCTTAATTCCGACGGGACATTATTATTTCAAAATGGACTATGATCTTAAAAGTACTCTTTATTCCGAAGGGACATATATTATCGAAGGGACTATGTTCTTAAGACCTTTCTTAATTCCGAAGGGACATTATACCGAATAGGGACTAAGGTCTTAAGAACACTCTTATATCCGAAGGGACAGAAAAAGGAGATAAGGAGAAGAATATCTCGTTAACACAAGCTGGAGGGAGAAGAGAGAAAGAGTTCTCGACAACTCAATAAAACTCTTTGGTGTGATTTTTGAACTGAGTGGAGTCCTCTATTTATATAGAGATTTTGTAACTGTTTTAGCTAAAATTGTGGCAGCAGTTACTCTAATGGATAGGATCAAAAAGAAACTTAACCACTAATCAGTTCAACAATACTTGTGGATAAGATCAAAAAGAAACAAATCCACAAAAGTGGAGGAACCAAACTCATTGGATATGAATGAAGGAAAAATAGGAAATTCAGTTGGATTCTCAAACCTTATCACAACCAACATAAACTAAAATTATGGGAAGTGATATTCATGAATAAAAATAATAATTACTATTATTTTTATCAATATAAAGTATTTAAAATTAAATACCTCAATTTAAACACTACTAATGTGTGTGTTCTATTTTATGTGGGACCCTCACTCTCTATTTTTTCAATTCACATCACACTAGTTCAAAGTCTTATTACTTGGTGTTTAATCTTCCAATTTCCTTCCAACTTCACACCAATGTTCCAACATAAGATCATTTTTAAAATTTTATATGCATTAATAATTTCTTTACAAAAATGTCTCTTTTAATTTATGATTTGGAAAAGTAAATTGTTTTTCTCTTTCTTTTGATTCAAAATGATATAGGTTTTTTTGTTTTTCTGACGGTTTTTTTTTAAAAAAAAAGGTCAAAATGGTAAGGATGAATAATAAAAGGTAACAAATTTTTGCCATTTTTATTAATACAACTTCTTTTCTAAATATTCGTAAATTTTGTTGGAGTGTTTTACGGGAACTAAATATTCCTAAATTTTCTTGGAGTGTTTTATAGCAAGGAACTTAGGGAGTAAACTTTCAATAGCATGTCAATGCTTCAAGTACAATAAGATACTCCTCATAATGTCAATGCTTCAAGTAAACTTAGGGAGTAAATATTCCTAAATTTTCAAGTACAATAAGATACTCCTCATAATGTAATCCTAGAGTCATAGTATTTTTAAGGCACCTTATGACTCTTTCAATAGCATGTCAATGCTTCTCACTTGGTCTACTAGTAAACTTGCACAAGAGTTCCACGACATAGGCAATGTCGGGTCTAATACATTCAGTGACATATCTAAGGACTGCCAATGATGCTCGCATATTCTATTTGTCTAACACCACCTCAAGTGTTCTCAAAGGGTTTTACACTTAGATCATAAGGTGTGCTTGCAAGTTTACAGTCAAATAATTACATTTCTTAAGATCATCTCAACATTGTGAGATTAATTAAAAAAAAAATCTCTTTTTTGATCTAGTAATCTTGACACCAAGAATTACTTCAACTTTGTCTAGGTCTTTCTTATCAATGTTTGTTGATAAACAATGATTTCACATAAATTATAGCATGAATCTTTGAACCAAATATGAGCAAGTCGTCTACATAGAAACATATGATCGTGCAAATGTTATTTCCATATTTGTAGTGAATACATTTGTCACTTTCATTCACTTTATACTCATTCGATGTCTTTAGGTTGTCAAATTTTCCATGCCATTTCTTAGGAGTTTATTTTTAGACCATGCAAAGATTTTTCTAACTTGCTGACCTTGCTTTCTTGTCCTGAATCACAAAACCTTCTGGTTGTTCCATATAAATTTCTTCTTCTAATTCACCATTTAAAGATACAACTTTCACATCCATTTGGTGTACTATCAATTTATGAACAGCGGCTAAAGGGACTAGCACCCTTATGGATATGATTCGATTGACTGGTGACTAAGTGTCGAAGAAATCTATATTTTTTTTCTCTTTGCCTAAAACCTTTTTCTACAAGGTGAGCCTTGTATTTAGCAACCGAACCATCAGGTTTTAGTTTTCCATTTCCAAAATTCAAATACAACCAACTGGTTTGCAATTAGGAGGCAAGTCAACTAAGAGTCGTGTTTCGTTAGACTCTAGAGAATCCATTTCATCGTTTACTGTTTTTTTTTCTTTTCAAAAGTTAGCATCCAATGAAGACAAAGCTTCTTGAAGGCCAGATGGATCCTCTTCCAATATACAAACCATATAACTAGGTTTATACTTTTTAGCAATTATAGCTTTCTTACCTCTTTGAGGTTCTATAACATCTCGTACGATGTTTTCATAACTGTTTCTGATTACTGGAATGTGATCAGATGCAGTGCCCCCACTAGCTCTCAATTTAAAAGGGGAAATTACTTTGCCCCCACTAATGGTGTGCTTTCATTAGCGTCCCCACTAGTGCCCCCACTATTCTCTATTTAAAGGGGTATTTATTTACATAGAAATCGGTATCGTTTAATTCTATGTTCATTTTAGCATTTAGGTCATAAAACTTATATGCTTCGCTATTTGTAGCATACCCGATGAATACACATTCATAGGCTCTACTATTGAGTTCAACTTTCTTGGGGTCCAGAATCCAAATATAGTCCAGACAATTCCAAGTTCAAAAAAAATAAGACAAGTTAGGTTGTCTTTTCTTCAAAAATTCTTAATTAGAAATTTTGTTCTTAGACTTGGGTACTCTATTCAACATAAATTTCAATTTTTTATACAAATTGAACATATCAAGCGTATCAATTTTATTTTTTTTAAAATTTACAGTCATCAATCAATATGATAAAATATCTTTTTATCATTTCTAGTTTATGTGTCATCAAGTTCACACATATCATAATTTATTAAGTTTAGAGGTTCAAATTCTCTAAACACTGATTTATTTGAACTTTTGGTTCATTCATTTTGACTGCAAAAAATAAAATTTTCTCGTCATATAACTTTGGAATTAAGTCCAAGTTACTCAAGTTTAAAATTAAACGCTTGTTCATATGATAAATTTTGACATGTCAAATATTAAAATCACACAACTTATAAAATAGAAGGAGAATTTAATTTTGAGCATATCATCAAAGGCGCAGTCTTTTTTCACAAGAATGCATGTTGCACAAGTCTCTTTTAAGTCTGAGTCAACTCAGTCTTATTCAATAGAAATCTGAAATTCAGGTTCTTTCTTATTTTGGAGCATGTATCACGTCCTAGAGAATAATTTTCTTTTCGGACATGATTTGCAACCTCACATCTCCAATGCCAACAAATTTAATGGTGTTATAATATTATAACAACACTTTCTTATTTTCAGCAATAGCATATGTTTTTAACATAGCATAATCATAGCAAACACGGCGCGAGACGCTAATGTTTATCCACCATTCACTTAATTCACCAACTAGATTGATTTAACTAGTCATATCAGTGAATTTCTTTTTAGTTAGGTTAGGCAGCGGGGCAACAATTTACTTGCGGGACATATGACATGGTTTCTCACAATTGTATTCAAAATAAATTGTGAACCAGTGTCATTTCTTGATGGTGGCTGCTGATTTTTATTTAGGACCATTTTGGGGTTCCTATTCTGTTGGCAATTAGAGTTACTTATTCACACTGCGGTTCTGATTTTTGAAAATAGTTTTTAAACAAAAAATTCAAAATCGCATATGTGAATTTCTGAGTGTTGTTGTTATAACAACAAACACTTCATTGTGTTCAGTATATAGATGCATTTCTATAGCCTTTTTATTCTTCTTGTATTTAGGGACAATAAAACTCGAGTTAGTCTTGTTTTTGGATTTCCAAACTGTTGTATTTGGATTTCCAAATTCTATTTTGAAATAGAATATCTACCGAAGTTGTTACTAGGTTGAGTGACGACCAGGTCACTCTCTTTAAGACGTTTCGTGGCACTGCCCAAAATTGTGCAAGGCAGACTATCAACCACGCCGCCTCCAGGATAAAACAAGCTCAGCTACAACTGTGCACGGTTAACTACTGCACTGTAGAAAACCGTTCGAGATTCACACCTCCAATATGGTACTAAGACCACTCTTTAATACTGAAACCACTTTCTAATATGGTACTGTGACCACTCTATTATGGTGCTAAGACCACTCAAATATGGTGTTATCACCATTCTAACCTTTGAGCTCTCCAAAATATCAATATGGTACTAAAACCACTCAAATACGGTGATACCACTGTTCTAACTTTTTAACTTCTCCAAAAATAGAAAAATATAGAAAGAATATTTATATATACCGTTAAGATCATTCTTAATTCCGACGGGACATTATTATTTCAAAAGGGACTATGATCTTAAAAGTACTCTTTATTCCGAAGGGACTATGTTCTTAAGACCTTTCTTAATTCCGAAGGGACATTATACCGAATAGGGACTAAGGTCTTAAGAACACTCTTATATCCGAAGGGACAGAAAAAGGAGATAAGGAGAAGAATATCTCGTTAACACAAGCTGGAGGGAGAAGAGAGAAAGAGTTCTCGACAACTCAATAAAACTCTTTGGTGTGATTTTTGAACTGAGTGGAGTCCTCTATTTATATAGAGATTTTGTAACTGTTTTAGCTAAAATTGTGGCAGCAGTTACTCTAATGGATAGGATCAAAAAGAAACTTAACCACTAATCAGTTCAACAATACTTGTGGATAAGATCAAAAAGAAACAAATCCACAAAAGTGGAGGAACCAAACTCATTGGATATGAATGAAGGAACAATAGGAAATTCAGTTGGATTCTCAAACTTTATCACAACCAACATAAACTAAAATTATGGGAAGTGATATTCATGAATAAAAATAATAATTACTATTATTTTTATCAATATAAAGTATTTAAAATTAAATACCTCAATTTAAACACTACTAATGTATGTGTTCTATTTTATGTGGGACCCCCACTCTCTATTTTTTCAATTCACATCACACTAGTTCAAAGTCTTATTACTTGGTGTTTAATCTTCCAATTTCCTTCCAACTTCACACCAATGTTCCAACATAAGATCATTTTTAAAATTTTATATGCATTAATAATTTCTTTACAAAAATGTCTCTTTTAATTTATGATTTGGAAAAGTAAATTGTTTTTCTCTTTCTTTTGATTCAAAATGATATAGGTTTTTTTGTTTTTTCTGACGGTTTTTTTTTTAAAAAAAAAGGTCAAAATGGTAAGGATGAATAATAAAAGGTAACAAATTTTTGCCATTTTTATTAATACAACTTCTTTTCTAAATATTCGTAAATTTTGTTGGAGTGTTTTACAGGAACTAAATATTCCTAAATTTTCTTGGAGTGTTTTATAGCAAGGAACTTAGGGAGTAAAACATTCTTAAAGTGCATAAATTGATAAACTTTCATGAATTAAATTAACGAATTTTGTATATTATAGAGGGATGGTTTATACATTAAAATAAAAAATTTCATATTCTTGGAAGTTAATGATAATTTACATATTAAATTGATGATTTATACTAAAAAAAACTAAAAAGGATCAACATCACTGAAAGTGATTGAAGGAAATATTTCTCAAAACAAGGGTACTTTGGGAACATAAAAGTATCATAACTCAGATCTATTTATTAAGAAAAAGACATCATTGCAGTAGTATAAATAGCATGGGTTAAGGTAATTGTGTGTAATTTGAATAATTAGTGAGAACAATGTAATGTACATGTTCATACATAGATTATAGTCGACCCAAGAACACGCGTGGAAGATACACAGTTTACAATAAAAAATATAGATTATAGTTGGTAGATTTGTATTTGGTTCGTTTGATGGATTAATTGTCTTCCGCCTTTAATTGCAATGTTATCATCTTGATTTCGACATATAGGACAACACAACTAAGGTAAGATGAAACTTTGGAGCGTATAACCAACTCATGAGCACTTTGAGCCTTTAGATTTTAAATAGAGAACTAAATGTTCTTGAATCTATATGATGTGAACAAGTTCAACCAACTATAGCAAAAATTGTGGAAATTGATCCCCTCGTGTGGAATTTATACATGAGACAGTAAAGTGTAATCTATCACCATTTATGAATAAGTTCATCCACCTATAACAAAATTGTTGAAAAAGGATCCTCTAATGTGGAATTTACATATGAGAGAGTAAAGTGTAATCTCTCACCATTCATCAAAAGAGAGAAGCATATGAGGAATTTCAATGAAGTTTCAATGATGATGGATCACACTCTAGTCTCTCATGTGTATGGGAGAATCCATATAACCTCTTAAAAAATCTCTTTATTCATATGCAGATATAATTATAAACTATTGATAAAAAAAAGGCAATATAGACTTTATAGCCACATCAAAGAACAGGGGTAGGGAAGAAGAAACTTAACCCACAGAACGGTTACTTTGTCGGCTCAGTCTAAGGTGGACAAGCTTTTCATATCTCTCACAGTGCATCACTAGTTTTAACTGTTAGATCATCAAGGTCCACATTAAACTATTATGGATACTCTGCATCATATTTCTTTAGTCCGTACAACATGAATCACATGACTGCCGTAGACGCACGCCGCATCACCACCATCATGTTTGACCTCTCCTCCTAAGAACCACAATCTGGCACCCAAACACAACCATGGAGACTGGGCCATCTCACTCTCTCCTTTGGATCTAAATAATCAAACAACAAAAATGAGAACTCTTCTCCTACATTTCATTTTTTATCCTCCTTCTAAATTACCCATTTTTCTCTCAAGACATAAATTCATCAATATTCACATTCTTCATTCACAAAAAGTACACAAACACCATATTTCTCTCCTCTTCGATTTCCATCGAAACTACTCCATCCCCAATCCCGAATATTATTATTCATTTTTTCAGAAATGGAAAAAGAAGAAAATTAATCAACCCAAAGGTAAATTAACATGACAAAATTTCACATGAAAATCAACCATTTAAAATTTGGGGGTTCTGTTATTTTATATTGTAAATTTTCAACTCTATTGAACATCACTTAACCATTGAGCAACAAATCATTTCAATTCAAGTCTGAATTTTATTTTACAATGGTTGTTATTGCCCTATGAATTGATTCTGTGATGGAATAATTGGAAAATTTCTGGAGAAAAATGAGGTTATAAGAAAGAGGACGGAAAATTAGAAATTGTGAACGAGATGAATCTTGATTGATATTAATTAAGCATGTGCATGAAGATGAGTTTGGGGCTGTTGAGAAGAAGAAAAATGGAGAGCGGAATGACCAGAAAGATGGAAAGATTGAAAGAGGAGAACAGAGAAAAGATACCCTACATACATGACTAACATACACTTGCAGAAAAGTTCCTTGCGCACAATACGTGATATGACCCGCTCGCGCACCCTAGCACGCGCCTACTTTGTCATGCTAAAGTAGAAATGACCAACTTTGACTAACGTTCGATAGTTGTGAGAAGAAGCTTAGAGCCAAAGAATGGTTACATTGTTCTTTTTACAACAACATACAAACAAGAACAGGGAGTAAGGAATGTACAAACAAAAACCGGGGGTAGGGAAAAAGGGAATAGGAGACAAAAACTTTTAGTTATGTCTACGTTGGTTTAAATATCTACTAGACTCATCCAAGTGATTGAAATTGGGAAAGGTGAAGCACTTGCAAATGTCATTGTCATCAGAATCAGTTGACCAACCTCCAACCACTTGAGATGATTAATGTTAAGTTGTTGGTGATATTAGTATTGCCCTACTTTTGTTACAAAAAATAGGAGTTTAAAGATAAAAGATTTGGTGCTCCAAGTTTAGGTTGGAGCAGACATTGGAGATACCCCAAAGCGTATTTCATTAAACCACATTATAGATATGCACATTCTACTTCTGCTTAAGACATGCACATAATGGTTCCTGAAGCATATTCATAAACCACATTATTTAGAAGAATAGAATAATAATGAGAGTGAATCATAGAAAATAAAGGTGCATTAATAATCGAACAAGACAAAATTTGAGTCTGATATTTCATAAATTTGAAGGGTGTTCAGATGAAGAAAGATAAATGACAAAAAACAAAACAAAACCAAGCACAACAATATGCAGTCCAACAGGGAGAAGAAAATGCAAATAAAATTCTAGTATCCTCCTTTGAGATCATTAACGACATCATATGGAATTGGAGTAACAGTCTCCAATGTAGCACCTTCCACCATGAAACCAGGTTTGGGGCCCTCTGGCTTGCGCTTGGTGCTTATCACCTCTCCCTTGGCCTTAGCCTCAGCCTTCAATTGATCATTTTTTATCTTCCTCAATCTGAACTCCTCGGTGCACCTTGATGGCATAACATGCTCCACTCGGACATGAATCCTCTTCCTCAATATCTTGTTCCTAACCTGAAACACAAATAGTAACATTTTAAAATTGAGTAAACAATATCTTTACAGTCACTAAGAATTTGTAGAGAACAAAAATAAAATTGAGATAATTATGCAACAACCATACTGGTATTCTATCCAGTAGATTTTCTGAAAATTAAAAATGTTCATCTCAATCTCATTTAACTTGAGACCTAAAAACTTCAAGAACCTTGTATTAAATATGGTTTGAGTCCATATAAAACATCATGTCAAATTTAGTCTCTTCGAAAAACTCATTTATGGTTTGTCAATAGATTGGTGATTTTGATGAAAATTTTCATAAATATTAGTTCCATGTGAGAAATTGGAACCTTAACATAAATGAAAGTATTTGTAGGAACTAAAGTTGATAAAATGGTATTAATATTTTATCCAAATTAAAATTAGAGTCTAAGTTGGAAAATAAAAACTTAGGGCCGGTTTGAATAGACAGCTTATAGCGGGAGTGCTTGTCATGATAAGAGCTTATTTTTGCTCAAATGACAAAATAAAATTGAATTGTTTCTGTATATGCTATAAGCTGTAAGCTAGCTATCTTGGAGAACTTATGAAAATAATGTAAAGGCTTCTGAAAAAATGTCATAAGTTGTTTTAAAAAGGTTTTCCAAACAGTCTCAAAAAAACTTATGCCCCGTTTGGATTGAGCTTATTTTGAGCTTATGAAAAATAAGTTAGGTAAATAAATAAGTTTTTATTTTAATTTATAAGCTCTCACTAAAGAAAATTGTACATTCATAAACAGTTTTTTCATAAAATACCTTAACAAACTTATAATAATATAAGCTCTAAAATAAGTTAATCCAAACGGACCCTTATTCGATAAGAAAATCCAGAAGCTGATCCATCCAAACAAAACTCAAACAATGAACTAACAAAGAACAAAACACAATCAAAAAATCAATTATAACATGAACAACTTAAAACAGATCCTGAATATCCTATTAAAGCAATGAAATAGACAACATTTCAAAAGAAAGCTCGAAATGAAACAAAAAAAAATATCAATCGAACAAACTATCAGATATATTTGAAGATAAAACCCTAAACACTAAAACCAATACGAACGTGAAAAAACAAAATTCAAACAAGTGATGAATATTAGAAGAAGCTTTGACATACTTGCTTATTGACTTCGACACCAATAGCACGTTTGGTGACATTCCAAACACGGCCAGTACGACCATGGTAGAATTTGTGCGGCATACCTTTGTGCACAGCGCCGTTAACCCTGACGTCAACATAGTCACCGATATGATAAGTTCTGAGGTAGGTGGCTAAGGCTATTGTTCCCTTCTTGCGGAAGGGACGAGAGAATGAATCTCTGGTGCGGGATCGTAAACCATGACCTGCAGGCATTTTTTCTTCCTCTAGGGTTTGCTGCCGCTCACACTCACACTCAGAGAAAAGAGGAATAACAACCCTAATATTGCTTCTTATTGGGCTTTTTATATCTTTTCTGTTAATGGGCTGGACTTTCACTCTTACTACTAAAACATTTTCTGAAATTCCTTTCACAATTTCTTTTCACACCAAACTCACTTCTCACGTGCCCTCCAATTTGACAATTTTATTTTACCATCGTTTAAATTTTATAGTTTAAATTGGATTTTATATTTTTTTATTATAAAATCTGAAATATATCATTTTCTCTTTTAAATCTCTCTAACAATTCACCTTGTTTTTTTGCAAAAATACTCACTTAGATTATAGAATTTCAACTACGTAATTACTCATTATCTTTGTTGTATATGAACGTGTTATTATGTATGGTGATAGGGGGTTTTCGTATTTCATATATTTTTTTAATAACAAAGGTTAATAGTTAACTATTAGATTGATATTTACTTATTTGTTTGAGTTTACATCTATAACCCCTAACCATTTTAACTTCTAACTCAAATCAATTGAACTACCTAACTCCTCAGAATAACCAAACATATCTTTACTTTCATTCCCTTCCATCTCCTCCTTTAATAAGTTTTCCCTTCACTTTTCAAGTGAACCAAACACACCCTAATCGAAGTTGATTAACTCCTCACTCACCCCCATGACTTGGTTAATGATAAAAAAAAAATTGACAAATATATTTTGTTATTAAGACTCTTTTTGTTTTATGGCTTAATTGCACTTTTCCCCCCTATATTTTGCCAATTGTGCGATTTTGCACCCCATCCTTTTTTTTGAGCGATTTTGCACCTTATCATTTACCCCCTTTCTGATTTTGTAGCCCCTCATGTGTTTTTTTGCTGATGTGTTGAATTTTGTTGATGTGTATTCATTAAATGCTTGCCATGTGTAATTTGTATTTTTTAAAAAATCAAAATTGAAATAATTGAAATAATTTGTATTTTAAAAAAATCAAAATTAAAAATCCACTCGAAGAAGAGAACAAGATCTGCGAAGAACGAAGGTTGAATATGGAAATTTGATCTGCGAATATGGATTACCAACACATGACCTGACTTTTGCAACTGTTTCAAGGATTAAAGTCCTCTTTAAGTACCATCGGCTTGACTTATCATGTAGATTTTCAAATGAAGATACAATTAACCTAAAGACCTCCTTCATTTGGCCATCATCATAAGGAGCATCAGGTGTAGTGATTCTTGTTATCTCACTGAAGCAGGAGGCAAGTGCAACTCTGACATCAGCATCTGAATGCTTTATAAGTTTATCAGCAATTAATGCTTTCAATGATGGAGACAGTGCATTTAGCATAGATTCAGGAGGTGATTGTTCAACCGTTGATAGGCAGCTTTCAATTTGAATCAAGATATCAAGTAGGTTATCCACGGAAGAAGGAGGATCTAGAAGCTTGTTACCAGCTCCAAGAAGCTCTTCTTCAAGCTCCTTATCGATGGAAGCCATTGTTGAACCTTCGTTCTTCGCAGATCTTGTTCTCTTCTTCGAGTGGAGTTTTTGTTTTGTGGAAATTTGAATATGGAAGGAAAGAAGAAGAAACATGGCTGAATATGAAAGGAGAGAAGAAGGAAACAAGGTGTAGTTATTGTTGTGCTGCAATTGGGGTTGGATCATGGAGACAGAATCATGGAAAGAAGAAGAAAGAGGGAATAGAGATAAGGAAGGAAATTGGCTTCTTTTTTTTTAATTTTGATTTTTTAAAAATACAAATTATTTCAATTATTTCAATTTTGATTTTTTAAAAAATACAAATTACACATGGCAAGCATTTAATGAATACACATTAGCAAAATTCAACACATCAGCAAAAAAACACATGAGAGACTACAAAATCAGAAAGGCGGTAAATGATAGGGTGCAAAATCGCTAAAAAAAAGATGGGGTGCAAAATCACACAATTGACATAATATAGGAGGGAAAAGTGCAATTAAGCCTTGTTTTATTGAAGGAAGACTCTTTTAGTTATTATTATCTTTTTTTTTCATGCGCAGAAAGTCCAGAAAGTTTTTTTTTTTTACTAGGGAAAGGAACATTATTTTTGCCTAAAAATGAAAATAAATATTACCATTTTCTATTTTTTTTTAAAATATATCTGCCACGTTATACACTGAGAAATCACAAGTTCTACATTTTTAGGGGGGTTTAAGGGAGAAGAGAAAAGAGGTGTTGTTTGTGTTCTCCAGCAATGGTTTCCTTCACGACGTGGTGTCGTTACCTTCAATCCAAAGCTCAATACACCATCGATCTCGGCTACAAGGTCTCTCTTCATTTTAATTTCTTTTATCATTTCTCTTTTAGGGTTTCATTTGAAGCGAGTGTGTTTCTTCATTAATCTTGTTAAATAGTTGTTCTTTCGTTACGAATTTTATTCTTAAGCTGTTTTGAATGGTGAAATTTGACAGAATCATAAAGGAGGTCATGTGAATGATAATGAGCTAATGGATTTTATTTTCAAGCATTTCACTAATGGAAAGATGACCTTTTTGCATTGGACTAAAGGAGAGGAAATGGCCCCTACTATTGATGCGAAAGGAGCTACTCTTCTTGTTCGCAGATTACCGATTCCGGACCAAAAGTAACTAATCATACTCATTTATTTTGATGTTGTTTGTCCTTTCAATTTGTCGTGGTGTCCGGTGTATGTGTCTGTGCTTCAATTGTAGAGACAAAAATGTTAAGATAGATGAGTAGATCAGTGGTTCAAAAAACAATACAAGGTTACGAACTAACTATTAGAAGGAAAGTTGTGGTGGTTTGCATTTTGGAAAAGACGGTAGAGTTTTCAGGTAGCCTAGGTCTGGGTATGTGCGGGGATGTTGTTTAGCAATTTGGAGTTAGAAGTCCCATATTGTTGCTTAGAAAAGTGGAGGTTGAGCACTTTATAAGTGAGAGTACCCATAAACCCAATGTCTTAAGGTTTTGGGTAAAAGTGTAATGTCTCTCTCACTTGTGTGGTTGCTCTGAGCCCAATGTGGATGATCCCCCGGGCTCCCCTCATTACCCAATAGAAGAAAACCCTTTGATGCATCACTAAGGAGGGTATATCAGATAGAGGATTGTCCAATAGTTACATTTAGAGGGAGATCAAGGAAAACTATAGGTCAAACCCATTACTTAAGATTTGGATTTAAATATTGGAGCATTAGACATGCTTTATGATAGGATAGGACATTATGGCTTCATTTGATTCGTCGATTTCACATAGTAAGGAAATACTATGGTTGGTGTTATTCTTCTATTTAGTAGTGTGCTCAAGGGTGAGCCTTGCTGCAACGATAAGGTTGCTTTCTTGCTACCTATATAAGACAGGTGGTAGTTGTGGAAACAACCTTCCCAGAGACACGTTTGTTTTGGAAATTGTTATTTATGAAGTTATAAATTAGCTGGTTCTAGTGGTTTCGCTAATTTCATGCTCATCCCAGGTGGTGGTTATGTGTTTTTTTTTTTTTTGCGGAGCAACTAATATTATTTTGAAGCTAATGGATGGTATAAGTCATGATCATCACCCTCCACCGTAAAAATATCACCAACTTACTGTGTCAATTTCAAAATTTGAAACTGGTCTTACTCCATTTTGTTCTTGTTATTCCTGAGCTGCACAAAAGTTAGTTAAGAGATTATCTGACAATGGACTTTTTCACATGCAGCCCGTTATGTATATTCTCATCTCCATTATTCGTTAGTGATAGACATTTTTCTTTGACAGACGTGTTTATGTAGGAGATGTTGTGGTCTTGAAGAACCCTGAAAAGCCAGACGACTATCTAGTCAGAAGATTAGCTGCGACTGAAGGTTATGAAATGGCTTCTACTGATGAAAAGGATGAATCGTTTGTTCTTGAGAAGGATCAATGTTGGGTCGTGGCTGAAAATGAGAAATTGAAAGCCAAGGTATAAATGGCTTTTAGATATAGTCTATATTTACATTGACAATATACTATTACTTTTATGCTATCAATAGGTGGGGTCACTGTTAGGCTGTTACAATCTGAATCATTATTATTATTATTGTATTCATGTTGAAATATAAATTTTAGATATAAATATCATTTTGCTAACTATTATTAGTTACATATCATTGATATGCATGTATTTAAGGCGGTACCATCTTCTTCTTTGAATGTTCTGAATTCAGTGTGTGATATTAACATGATACCTAGGTTTAACTAATGGTTTGATTTTCGGAGTTATCAGACTGTGTATACCAATTTTTACATTTGTCAATAGATGTTGACATTATTGGCAGGATCTGGATTCTGGACATCAGTTGCCATTGGCAGTTAAACCCCCTTTTTTTAACAAATAAAATAAACCACAGTTTTGCACGTCTATTAACTTAAGCAGCTTTTGGAATTCTGTGTATGACTTTGATAAGGTTCAAGGCCGTGTATGCTTGTGATCTGGGTTCCTCAAGTGAAAATTCTTAATTCCTGTTTTAACCAAACTAGGTATTTCCTAAATAATAGTAGCTGCAATAGTAACCTGGGTTCCTCAAGTGAAAATGCTTAATTCCTGTTTTAACCAAAATAGCTTTTTCCTGATTAATAGCTGCAATAGTAAGCTGAACTTAATTGTGGCCTGAGTTCGTAAAGTGAAAATGCTTAGTTCCTGTTTTAACCAAAACAGCTTCTTCCTAAATAATAGCTTTAATAGTAACCTGAACTCAAGTTAATGATTTCAGTTGTTGGCTCTTAAGTTTTTCTATGTAGCTTTGTGTCTCTGTTAAGTGAAAACCGATAAAATAATTATTTGAACCTGAAATTTTTCGTCCTTTTATGTCTTTTTAGTTTTTACAGCTTTGAAATTTTGTAACTAAACCATATCTAAGTATTAATAGAAAAGTTTTCACAAGGAATAGTATAATCTTATATTGTATATTGGTTATGTTTCTCGACTCCTTAATTTCTTGTAAACAAAGAATGATTATGATACTTAATTCAATGCTCCCAACACAAATGGCAGGAAGCAACTGACAGTCGAACATTTGGTCCAATTCACATGACGAACATCGTAGGCAGAGTCCTATACTGCCTGCGAAATGCTGTAGACCACGGCCGTGTACAGAACAGGTAATCAAATTTCTGAGATTAGCACATTGTGCACAAATGGCGATGGTTCTTTTGATTATTGATATATTTTACTCCATTGTCAGTCCTTTCAGTATGCAAAAGGATTCACCAGTGTTGGAATTGGAACTTGATGTTGATGAGATGGTAAAAAGTCACAAAGCCTGAATTTTAGTTCAGAGAAACTTCTTGAATTTATTAATCCTTTTGTTTCTTCTTGTGGATTCTACTTGAAGCAAGGATGAAGAATAAATATGAGTTTTAAATTGTTGCTATGGGATGGTTACATAAGTCTGCATATTAGACAATTTATTGAATCTTTTCCCAACCAGAAAATCTGAAGCGGCCTGTGTTAAAGATTTAGTTCAACATTGTGTTGTAAGCTGAAGTTCTGGCAAATGACTCCTCTTTCTTTTTCTGTTTGTGTCATTTGGCTCTAAATTTTGTTGACCAATTTTAGTCTTTTTTTATGGTTGATGATGATAAAATTCTACATTGTGAGAAAACATGGTTCCAGCTTATTTTCCTTTGTTCTCTGCTCAACGACGGGAAGGTGTAAAGTCCTACTGCCACTTTTTTTTTTTATTCATTTTATTATTGTTTTTGAAGAAGTTAAATTAGGCCATCTAAATTGAGTTTATTTATTTTATTATTACTAGCAGAAAGACGTGGTTTTTCTCCTGGCCTTAATCATATATAGAAAAAGATGTTAATATTGACATATATTGTGATCAAATATTGTTTTAATGGTCAAATATTTGCAAATAAAATTAAAATAAGCTCTTTTAATGGTCAAATATTGTTTATGTATTGTTGTTTCTATTTCAAACGGTTTTAACTATCTTTTTTTTATTAACTGTTCTTATTTTTTTTAAATAACATTTTTAATTAATAATTTAAATAATAAAGTATAAGGGATAAAATTGTAAATATAATAGTTTAAACGAATGATAAAGTTAAAAGGGAAAAAATTTCTCCAAAATCATGTATCAATGTATGTGTATGTTTGGAATAATATTGGGTATGTCAAATTCACATCGACTTGCCATGAGTTTGCAAAAGCTACGTAGTGTACCATTTGAAAAATCACGGTGGATCACTGTGATTATGATATAGTCACTGTGACACTGAACATAAACTACATATATGTATAAATTATTTCGATTAACCTTTTATCTTCTCCATTCAACCTCTTATTAAGGCGATCTTTCCATGATTCTATGTCAAACTTTCTTTTTAATGGTAAAATATGTTTAATTTATTAAAACATCCTTATTAGTTATAGTTAGTGGAGTAGTTAGATGATTGAAATGCAATAAACAAAGGTATGTTAGTGGAAAATAATAATTAATGTTAGGAGAGCCATTCTTTCGATTATGGTTATTGCATCTGTATTGCTTCGTGACATAAGTGATCCTTCATGAATTTGTCTTGAGAGAAAAATCTTTGAAGAAATATTTCTTCCAAAGAGATTCCATTTTTGCTTGACATGCAGTTGTTGATCCAGATTCCACTCCTTTGCCTTCCCGTTTAGCGAATGTGGCAACAGTTTAGCAAACATGCCTCTTCTTCTTCTTCTTCTGGTGCCCCCAAGGTTCCGGCCAATTCGTAAAACCTTGGCAGGTGTGCATAAGGATCCTCACTATCCAATCCTACGAATGGATTGAAGTACATCATCTAAAGAAGTATTGGTATGATGTCTCGGTGGCTTTAGAATGAACTTTGATGATGTAAATCCAACATCTTTAACTTCTGTTGTGCTGGCCACTACTGTGTTTTGTTGTAATGATTTTTGTCGATTTTTAGATTTGTTCGATCCTTTCGATCTCAGGATCGCAAAACAGCTCACTTTCCGATACTTTACCCCGTATAAACAAATCTTTAAACAACTATACCAACAATTAGTAACCAAGTGCTTTATAAAATCAAAGCAAAAAGAAAATTAAAACTAAAAACTAATGAAATAAAATAAAATATTCACAAAATCTGAAGAATTCGCTAAGCACACTAGCTATGCTTAGTGAATCGAACAGAAAAAGAAACTATATATACAGGTTATGTCTGGTTCACTAAGCACAAAGCTTATGCATAGTGAAAATCACAGGACAGAAATGAACGGAACTCTATTTCTACAAACTCAAATCAAATTAATTAGACGCAGTCCCCGACAACGACGCCATTTTGATAAAAGAAAAAACACTGGTTTTATATTTTTCAAGTACAATAGTAAGTATGCCGGTTTTTATCAAACAAATAAAATATTGTATCCACAAAGACCACACTATATCAACATATTTTTGAACAAAGTTTATATAAAAGGTTTTGGTAGTTTGAATAAAGTAAACTAAATATATATAGATAGAGTTGTACTGGGATTGAATTTCAATAACTATTCTTTGTATGATTCCTCTTAATCGACTGTATAATTTTTATGTCTCATATATAACTCCACCCTTTTCTCAGCGTACGTCTCCAAACTAAAGTTAACGACATGAAATAACATAGAGACAACTGACTTCTGATGCTCGGTGGCAAAATAGCTGATTGTTTCTATGACATATGCTCGAAAAGTTATACATGAATATAGACCTACCTACGATCTCTCGAGCGATGGCTTCTATGCATAATCTAAACCATGTCCCTTAGATAGCCAACATTACTAGGGTATGACTACATCAAAAGATCAATTGCGGCACACTCCATCGTTAGCAAAGCATTAAAAAAGATTTAGACTAAAATTTTATAGAGAACATAAATCATATACAACCAGTCAGGCTAAGAGTTTTACATAGATTCATAACTATTTACATCCAATCCCAACATAAGAGAGAGTTTAGTTACTCATTTCTCAAACGAACAACGTCAAAGAGTTGTTGAATCCTAGAGTCACAAGCTTTCTTGGCCCTCTAGAGGCTCCAACCACTCTCTCTCTCTCTCTCTCTCTCCTCTCTCTCTCTCTCTCTCTCTCTCTCTCTCTTTTATATTGAGTTTACAATTGATTTTGTTTTACAATGACTTGCACTTCTATTTATAAAGTTTCTGAAGTTGCAGATTCTCTAAGCACAATAAGTCTAGTTTAGCGAATCGAGGTAGCTTCA
This sequence comes from Medicago ruthenica, assembly GCA_018208015.1. Classification (NCBI taxonomy): domain Eukaryota; kingdom Viridiplantae; phylum Streptophyta; class Magnoliopsida; order Fabales; family Fabaceae; genus Medicago; species Medicago ruthenica. The sequence continues at coordinate 42,416,668 of CM031371.1, forward strand.
AGGGAGGGAAAAACTAGTTGTTCTTCAAATATTTTTCGAGAAACCGACCCTGCTCGCTAAGCACAACTTTCATGCTTAGTGAACCACCTTTGCTTTTCCTTTCTGAAGAGGTGACCGCCTTTGCTCGCTAAACATAACTCTTGTTATCTTTTCAATATAAATTTTATTTTTTAATTCTGTTTTAAGCTCCCTAAGGACACAAGTTAACATGACCTAAAAAATTAACGTTAAAATTTACATTTCAATATCAGCATATATAATTGGGGAGATAAAGTAGGTTTGAGTTTGTCTCCAATATCGAACGAAATAAGGTACGTTTAAGTTAAAAAATAAAAAACAAATTCAAGTTCAACAATAATAAATAGTGTTCATTTTTTTAAAAAAAAAACTACTATTCAAATATATTTATTATTTTGAATTAGAAAATAATTTGAATAATTTTGTGAGATATATTTCAAGGTGCAGGTATTTATTTTTAAGTTCTACCCAAAAGAAAATTGTGTTCTTCAATTTAATAAAAATGCAAATTTGGACATATTTCTATTCACACTACCATTTTAGGCATAAACACCTTGCACTAAGCATAATTGGGTCAAGCCCAATGTCCCTCATCAAACCCGACCTCTCTCCCCTCACTCTCATTTCTCATTCTTCTTAAACCCTGAAAAATGAAAATGTTTCCTCCCCTCCCTCAATCACAGACGCCAACTTTTCTTCCACAGCCTCCATCAAGATCGGCTTTGTTTGACCTTTTCAGCAACAAGTCTCATAACCTCGATCGTATTTTTAAATTGTTGGTCAAAGGGATGATTTTTATTGGTACGTTATTACCGCTAAGATCCCTTTCATCACTTCCAGTATAAAGGAACCACCGATTCACCATGATCATCATCATCATCAATGTAATCACCAAAGAGAGTGTTATCACCAAAGAGAGCAACAATGGGGTGCTCATTTTGCCCATGTTGTTGGTATTGTTGGCCAGAGTGCTCATGGTGCTCAATCAGTTGCTCTTTTCGGTTGTGCATTGATGGCGAAGATCACGATGATTCAATGGTTTTCTTTATAATGTAAGTGGTGGAAGGGATCTTATTGGTGACAAGCATACCAATAAAAACAACCCCTTTGTCAAGAATTTGAAAACATGATTGAGGCTATGAGACTCAATTCTCGAAAAGGCTATCTTGTTCAGGTTATTAGATCTATTTTCATTGATTATTGAATTTAATTCAATTTGTTTAGTTTCGATTTTCAATGTGACGTTATGTGATGATTTTTCCACACACATCGACCATTGATCTGCTTGTTTGGTTCGAAAATCCACATTTTGATTCTTCAGCTCCTCCTTCTTCTGCCACTCGTTCACACCAGGTAATTCAAAAATTTAAGATTTTTTTCTAGGTTAACTTGTATTTGAAAAATTTATAATTTATTTTATGGGGTTGATTTGCATTTGAAAAGTTAATTATTTTTTCCCTGGGTTGATTAATGATTTTACTATCGTATGGGATCAACGAAGTGGTGTTTAGGGATCATGTTACAGTTGAAGAGGCTGAGATCTTAAACAAATGGTGAGTCATATCTAAACCTTAGAATTTTTTATATTTGAGAGACAAAGGAAAATTTTCATTAATCTTTAATTGTCATTTTTTAATTTGATCAATTTTTAGAATGAAAATATTGAGAGGTAGAAAATGTAGAGTTAATTGTCATACACTTATCATATTTCTCATGGTTCTTTTGTATTTTTAGGAAACTAGTCTATCCACCCGTTGTAACAGCCCGATTTTTAGGATTTATTTATTTAATTGTTTATGTGTGTTTAATTGTTTATTTTGGGGATTTATTGAATTTTGGGAGCTGAGGGGTATTTTAGTAATTTGAAAGTTAGTGACATATTTGAAATATGTTAGAAGTTCAAAATTTGAATATTTGAAAATAGTGGTGTATAAGTAATAGGGGGGTTTAAGTGAAGTAAAAGTGTAGAGAAAAATATTGTGAGTTAATCGTAACAAACTTTGTTTTAAAAGATATATTTGAAATCATAACAAAATTGTAACAAACCCTAGAAACATATTATAAGTACATTAGTTAGTGGTGAGTGAATTAGATTATTCATTATTCACAAAACTTTTGAGAGGCAAGAGAGAGATAGAGAGAAGAAGCTTGGAGAAGAGGAAAGCTAGAGAATCAAAGGTGAAGGAGATGATTGCACTAAAAATAGCAAGAATAGCGAGGAAATTAAGGTAAGAGGGAAGATTATGATTAACATATGGGTTTAAGAAGCAATTGCGTGTTTGGGAGCTTTTAGTTTATAGCTTAATTTTATGAATTATGATTAATTGTGTTGATTTTCGTGCTCTTTGTTGATGACTGAATTGGATATGTGTTAAGTTGTTGATTTCATGTTTTTACTTCGTCAAAACTCATGTTTGATTTTGTTAATTATGAACTTTGTGAAATTTGGTGAAATTAATGAATAACATGATAATTGGTGTTGTTTATGATTAATTTAATTGATTATGAGTATGATTATGTATTTGGGTTATGAAATTATGATGTTATATTGTTTGGGTTAAGTTGGGATTATGATTGTTGTTGTTTATGTGAAAATTGTTTAAATTGGTGAATTTGAATGAATTATTGACATAATTGATTTTAAGTTGATTTATGTTGTTAATTAAGTGCTTATGAACATGTTGATGTGATTAGAAAGTTGGAATTGTTGTTGTACAAATATGTTTGGGATTTTAAGTTGTTTTGGGAAAAAAAAATGGGTTTTTGAGACGAACTTTGAAAATTAACCAAAAATCTTGTGAAATCGATATCAATTGATGTTTTGTTGTGTAACCATTGTTCAATTTGAGTGTATTGATCATGTTTAATATATGTAAATTGATTTTGGGTTGATGGGGATCAAATATGAGATTTTTGGGTGAGTTTTAAGTGATTCCCGTAGCCGTACCAACCACTGACAGCAACAACTTTTTCTGTTACGTCCCTTTTTTCACTAGTTTCTGTTTTGAACTGAGTTTCGGCGTAAACATGAAAGTTGTAGATATGGATGTTAGCTTTCAAAAGCCGTTGGTTGGACTTAATTTCGATTTCTAGAACCTGAGTTATGATCAAAATACTACACATAGGTCATGACACATTTTTCGTGAAACTTTCGCATACTTTTTTCAATGAATCTTGAAACATCTTTAAAATTAATGACGAGTTTAAGGAATCATTTAGAGTTAATAAATGAGTAGGTAATTATGAAGTTGTGATCTTTAATGATGTTTGGTGTAGTTTGTGTGATTAAATCATGAAACTTAAATTATGAGAATGTTGATGATTGTAAATACTTGATGTTGTGATGGTTGTGATGTGTTGTTGTTTACACATGATATTGATGATGCTATTGATGATGATATTTATGATGATATTGATGATGCTATTGATGATGCTATTAATGATATTGAATGATGTGTGATAATGATACATGTTATGTGTTAAGTGACGATGTTTGAGTGAATGATGATGATGTTTAATTACTTGACTTGATGTGTGGTCTTAGTGATTTGATAATGCGTTAGGTGATGATTTGGTGATGATATGTTATATGACGGAGTGAATTGTATAACAAATGGAGAGTGTATTTGGTGAGCATTGTCGAGTCTCTTTGTGGGTCCATGCATTCATAAGTCAGTCCGGTGTGGTGTACGGTGATTTCATTGCGGGGTTTTAGATCTCGTGGATTTCATTGGTGATTGTATGGTGAATTTATTGCGGGGTTTTAGATCTCGAGGAGTTCATCGGTGGCGGTACCGTAAAACATATAGAGTCGTGTTAGGTGCATTACATTCATAGAAGTCGTGTTTGGTAATGTTTTGGCGTGAATTTGTGCATTAAGGTGGTAAATGCTTAATTGATAAGTTCTTGTGATTGTGATTAACATTATAAATTAATTGTTGATACTTAATGAATCTTGAGTGTTTGATATATGATTGGAGATTGTGATTGAGATTATAATTGAATATGAATATGATATAAATGTTGAGTTATGTAACCATGTTTGCTTATTTAAATGTATATGTGATAATTGTTGATATGGCTTGCCTGACATACATGCGTTTATTATTCCCTTATGTTGATCATATATCTTACCCTCCAGTGGCTTTATTGTCGCCTCATCCTTGGGTGAATCCCTCATGGATGTAGACTTGCAGGTTGAGGAATAGCTTTTTCGTGAACATGACGAGGATGGCGTTTGCCTACTCGAGTTTATCTGCTTTGGAGTCTAGCTTAGGAGCTCTGATTAGGACTAGGGGTTTATTTATGTTATACTATGAGATCTTTGGATCAAACTTTGTTGAGATGATATGTTAATTTATATGTTATGACCGAGACATGACAATTTCTTTGATGTTAATTACATTTTATTCCGCTGCGATGTAATTTAATTGATGAAGTTTTTATCATAAATATTTGATATGAGACGTATGTTGAATTAGTAAAGTTCCAATGTAGGATAAATGTGTGATTTATCTTTGTATTTATGTTCTCGGGGATTGGGGCTTTACACCCGTGCTGCCGCACGGGTCATATAAATGGCATATGAAAAGATATATAAATGTCATATTACATGATGCTATGACAAAAATCAATTAGATATTAAAAAGTACTATTACAATAGAAGGAGCGTCACTTTTATAAGTTGCGAAAAACTTCTTTGTAAACCACGTTCGAAGTACTTTTAATGCTAACATCGTCTTCGTCTGTTAGGAGTATTTTCCCTAACCGCATCTTTCTCGACCACATGTCCAATAACATCTATTTGTACATAGCGAAATAGAATCAATAATATCTTAAATATATACTAGATAGCACAGACATAAACACCGTAAATTAGCATAAATTATATATCCAGACATAGACCAACTATGATATATACAATCCAAACGCACTCACCAACTATCTTTTCCTCCCTTTCTGTATCTAATATGTCATTAAAAGATACAAAATCGAAGTGATTGATAGGGATATTGGTTGCAACAATCTTTGTAAACTTTGTCCTGTCAATCAAGTTAAGCTTGAATTTATGTTGAGTAGTCTGGTACTTAGGATCGTTTCTTGTGACCAAAACATTCTCAACTTCATAAGCTGCTGCCTCTTCAACCAGAGATTTAATTTTTGGAACCAAATGTTTCTTTGCACTGGCCTGTATCTTCCATAGCTGTGATCAGTTTGCAAATATTGCTAGGGCGAGTATGAAAAGATTACTTATAATCGTAAATGGGAAAAAATATCTTAGAACATTAAGATTTAACTTTATCGTCTACCAGAAGCATGTGAATGGAGCTATCTTTGTGTGGATCGTTGAACCCAGGCACGGTCCAAACATGGACGACACGAACACGCAGCTTAATGTCGATTTTGCCAGCAACAATTGCAGCAATAGGGGTGATAATTGGAGCCATTGTTGATAGCGTTGTGGGAAATAAGTCTGAAAGCTAACAACTTTTGATTCAATTAGTGGATAGGTTGATATGATGTTAGGTGGGAAGCTTATATAGACATCACTATAACTGAATTAAATCATGAGCCCACATCTGCCAACCATAAAAAGCCACAGTTAAAGCGCGGTAAACCAAAAAAACGTGCGCAGACATTGAAAGATAACTGACAGAAAAAATGTGCGCAGACATAAATGATGTGCTGAGAAATTTGTTGCAAATACGATGCGTTGGAAACTGATTGCAATCCTTAAAGCTTTAGGAAAAAACACTTCATGCAAGTAGTTTAAATTTTTGCAGTAAGACGACAATAACAGCATAGATAACATGGGTTTGCAGCATGGAACATCGGTTGTGTCATTAGGTGCAAAACTGAGTTTGAATATAAAACGCAGAGACATTGTTCTATTTCAAGCGTAGGTTGTATCAACACCCATATAATTAACCCATATTTCTAAATTAACTTATACGCACCCCTGATGGTTGCCATATATATCAGCGTCCCATGATCTAATGTGGTAAAAAAACTTATATATTGGTTCAATTTATCCAAATGTTGCGACACATCCATCCTCTATCCAAAGCCAGCTGAGAAAACCCGAAATAAGCAAGTTCCTTGGTGAACAAAATATATTAATTGTTAGTATATTAATATTTTATAAGGATATAATAATCATATGAGTATATATAATGTGATTACCAAAAATCCAGCTTCTATTTCAACGGCAACAAGTACTTTATCGTAGGTCAGTTGAAAGTTCATCTCATCGTGCACAAATGGTCTTGGCACGACATTGGGCAAATTGACTGGAATAACATTCTTCTCAACGCTAAAACTCATTGGTAGAACAAAAGTAGGATAACGGATCGTCTTCACAAACCTATTCTTCACTCTAATATAGATCAGAGTCTGAAGATCAGAGTCAGAAGAACAGCGTCTGAAGAACAGTGTCTGAAGATCAGAGTCTGAAGAACAGTGTCTGAAGATCAGAGTCTGAAGAATAGTGTCTGAAGATCAAAGTCTGAAGATCAGAGTCTGAAGATCAGAGTCTGAAGAACAGCGTCTAAAGAACAGTGTCTGAAGATCAGAGTCTGATGAACAATGTCTGAAAACTGGGAGTCTGAAGTACTTGTTTACTTGTAGACTAATCTATTTTATTTTTGTTAAGTTTCTGGATGTTGGTTCTTAAGCTAATCAATCTTATCACCCCATTTATTATTATAATTATTATTATTAATTATTATTACTACTATTTTTAGTTTTCATTCTAAAGAGTTATTATACCCTGTTGTTATTAAATTTAAAAGAGCAAAATCGTACAAAAACTTATTCACAATACCATATACTGTATCACGAACATGTGGCTTATATATTGGTTCAATTTATCCAAATGTTGCGACACTTAATTATTATGTTGAGTAGTCTGATACTTAGATTCGTAGGAAAGAAGATGGAAATACTAACTATTTTTGTTTGAATGTATGGATAGGTTGATATAATGTTGGGGGCGCAGCTTATATAGACAGCTTAATAACTGTCTTAAAGAGTTGAAACCACCTCCCTCAACCATAAATTCATTGGGAACTATCAGCAATTATTGCAGATATGGAACATAAGCTTTAAATGAGTTGGCTACTGTGATGGAAAGGGAACAGTCACAATTAAACCTGCATAACCCAAGAAAACATGTGCAGTCAATGTAAGGTGGCGCACATAAACCATGTGATGATGTATATCATGTCCCTCATGCGTTGGAAACTGATTGTATTCAGTGAAACATGTAAAAAACACGCCGTGCGAGTAATATGTTGAACTAAAAATTAACAATAAACGTGTTATCCACAATCCATCCAAATTCTGCTGCGATACACGTAGTCTCTAGGAGATTACACAAACTTTGTTATAAAATTGGATTAAGCTGTAACACTTATAATTGAAATTCCATATTCTTTTCTATTTGTACTGTTTGCACCAAACATCAGAATTAAGCTGTATCACTTATAAATCAGGATATAATAGATTAATTGTTAGTATATTAATATTTTATAAGGATATAATAATCATATGAGTATATATAATGTGATTACCAAAAATTCAGCTTATATTTCATCGGCAGTAAGTACTTTATCGTAGGTCAGTTGAAAGTTCATCTCATCGTGCACAAATGGTCTTGGCACGACGTTGGGTAAATTGACTGGAATAACATTCTTCTCAACGCTAAAACTCATTGGTGGAACAAAAGTAGGATAACGGATCGTCTTCCCAAACCTATTCTTCACTCTAATATAGATCAGAGTCTGAAGATCAGAGTCTGGAGATCAGAGTCTGAATTTGAGAATGTAATATGACATTTATATAATTTATGCTGCCGCACGGGTTATATACATTGTAAATATAGTAGACAATTTCAAAGCGCAGTAGAACAATTACAACTTGCAAAAATAATGTCATCAACTTGAGTACATATAAAATATATTGGAGGTTACATTCCTACAAATTACGGAACACTTCTTTATACACTACATTTGAAGTACTATCAGTGGTGTTACCATTTTCATCTAGAAGCAAAACTTTCAGACCATTTCTTGAAGTAACCCTTGATATTGCGACGTACAATTGACCATGAGAGAAAACTGGTTCCGGTAGATATATGCCCACTTGTTTGAGGGACTGCCCTTGACTTTTGTTAATGGTCATTGCGAAACATATAGATATAGGAAATTTTCTACGTTGAAATTTAAATGGAATTCTTGCATCAGATGGTGACAATGATAGTCGAGGAATATATACTTTATCCCCAATTTTGCTTCCTGTTATAACCTTTCCTTCAAGTACATATTTACCCATCTTTGTGATTATCAACCTAGTTCCATTGCATAATCTTGTCGTTGGGTCCAAGTTTCTAATTAACATTATAGGAACCCCAACTTTCAATTTTATTTTGTGATTTGGTATGCCAGAAGCATTAATCGTGTTCAAGAACTCTGGTGTATGAACATCGTCCGTCCTATTAACCATTGATGGATTTGAGCAAGTAGAATCACAACTAAGATATATTTTTCTTCACCAGACATAAGATCCATCATATAATCATTAATATCGTCAACGGTAACATTTTTAGGTGTTAATATTGCTCTTTCTTGGAAAAATGAAGTGTCATGCATGTTTGTTAAAAGAGGTGGATATATGCAGTCAACGATTGATGCAACATGATCACCTGAACTGTGAATAAGCAAATCACCTGGAATCTGCAACTTTATATGTTCATCATTCACCTCTCCAATAGTTCCATCACCAATTCCCAAGACCCACTCACTAAATTCCTTTGTTTCACGTATTTCATCGTTAGAACTACCATATAAAAGTCTCATATTTGTCGTTAGTGTCAATACCTCACAAAATTGCCACATATTTGAGGAATTGATACTTACATGGACAACTTCTTGTCTTGTCCCTTTAGGTATAACTGGAAGAATCTGTCGAAAATCACCACCAAGTACAACTACTTGTCCTCCAAAGGGAATATCCAACCTATCGCCGTTTTGATGTCTAAGTAAATCTCTTAAACTGCGATCAAGGGGCCTCAAAACAGTGTTTGTGCATCATGGGTGCTTCGTCCCATATGATAAGCTTTGTATTAATAATCAGCTCGGCCAAAGGACTTTTGGGATGTATGCCGTATGTTGAGAATTCGTCAATAGTAAATGGAAGATTAAACCTTGAGTGTGCTGTTCTACCCCCAGGAATGAGTAATGCTGCAATACCACTCGAAGCAACTATTAACACAATATCCCTTCTTGAGCACAATGCAGAAGACAAAGCTCTCCATATAAAAGTCTTTCCTGTTCTGCCATACCCATAAATAAAAAACACACCAGGTCGGTTTGTATGAACCCTTGACATAATTGTGTCATAAATGTGTTTCTGTTCCATGGTCATCGTCGACATCAACCTACGATGCTCATTTTCCAAAAAATGTTTGTCATAGCTGGTTTCATCATATATTAACCTATTTCGTGCTTGATGGATCAATGAGACGTCAGGCTGAGGCATCATAGGATAATCATCCTTCATGTGTTTACCATGGCTCTGTAACAATTTTTCAATTTCCGCAAGTGCATAACTTTGCAATTGATTGTCATCTAGCACTAAATCTGCATGTCAAATATAACAATATGGTATAAGGAAATCAATGTCTTAAGGAATCAATGTCTTATGGCGTGGAAATCATTGTTTTCTATGTGTTGTATGCAAGGCAGAATAGAAATTCCACCTTTCAAACAACAGTCTCCATAAATTCATGATTTATATCATAAGAGCGATAGGAGAAGCAAGTTTTTCTTGGAAAACATCAGGTCTTTTAATAGTATGTTTGCATTTACGTCTATTGGAGGGAAAATAGATAAAACAATGAATAATGGCAATGCCCCACTCATGTATGTTCTTAGTGGAGAGAACTATCATCAAATAGGAAGCTTGCTCCCCAAACCGGGTTACCAACCAATGTCTTATGGCGTGGAATACGTGAGAAGCCTAGGCATACATCTATTTAAAAATGTTAGCAAGCATACCTTGTACACGTAATATACGTCTTTGACGGCTCAACACATCATCACTAAGATATAGTATTGAGCACCGGGTAAATTAAAAACTATTGGGTAAGAAGGACAATAATTATAACAGGGAGCATTAATGAAAGTCATTCACGCATGTATCTATATTCAGTCCATTATGGCACAATATATTTAATGCTTGCAGCCACCAAGAAAACATATTCGACCAGTTATGGGAGACCTCTTAAATGCACGGCTTATTGTTGTCCTTCATACAAAAGGATACATTAAGTGTGGATTCAGATGAATAGGTAATATAAAGACATTGATTGCATCTGGTGGAATGTGAATAGCCTCAATCAAAACTTGGTAATTGGTACAGGATAGGAGGGAAATTCAAATTTGAAAGAAGGTGGTAAATGAGCATAGTCATGTGTGTTTACTTTTTACCATACTATTGGATAATTGCCGCCAAAAGGAATAGGTTTAGGGTTTTTTCAATTAGGTATACAATCTAGTTTAGGATTAGATATAAAGGATGTATTTGGTTATGTTTTATTCAAGGATTTAGTTATTTATTTATTTTTTGATAAAAATGAGGGCCTAAGCCCAAGGATTAGTTATTTAATTAGAATGGAAAGAGAAGAATGCTTTTATATTCTTTATTATATGTTTTGTTATTGTATCATTAAAAGAGTTTTTTTTATTGAGCTATCAAGCTCTTGATAATCTAACATGTCACATGAATATTTTTATGAGAATTTTCTTGATAAAAATCTGAAATAATTTTCAAATTATTTATTGTGCTGGAGTTGTTGCTTATCATTCTCTAATATTTATAATAGCCCAGAATTGTGTTGCTTTCGTTGGAACAATAATATGCCTTTATCTGACTTATTAGTGAAATAAAAGTAATTGAAGCTTCCTATCATGTTTTTCTACTTCATTGAAGCCATTCTATTGCATTCAGTATAGCAGGCGCATCCCCTTCATGAATCTACATCTCGCCAAACAATGCCTTCACAAAATCACCACCTACACCTATGATGCATGCCCCAAGACCACTGCGATTGCAGTCCCAGCAGAAACTGGCATCAACATTATAAGTTAGATTCGTACCTATCATAATCGGCTGCTTATCAACATTGCTCGTACTAACGAGATATAAATTGAATTGTTTAATAATTGAATTTGGATTTTGTAGGATTTTTTAGTGAAATTTTAGCATGAAAAAGTCTTTTATGAAAACATGAGATTTATTATGATTGTTTTTTCTTTTAAGATTTTACTATTTATCTCCTCTATCTCTCCCCCCCTTCTCTCTTCCTCTCTCTCTCGCTTCTCTCTTCCTCTCTCTCTCATTCTCTCTCTCCCTCTCTATCTTTTTTTTTTTTTATAAATCAAGAGCACAATGATATCAAAAAGGAATAGAAGACATTCGAAGTTGGGATGTGTTGCAGATTCAATCCTTGCAGGTATATATTATTAAAAAAAGAAATACAAAAAAAAAAAATTGGGGGACATAAACCTAGTTAACCCAATAAATCAACACAAAGTATATGTCAACCCAATCAGGTGATACGAAAAAAATAAAAACAACATCAGTGAATGTCTAAAGTGCGGTGTATGGATAAACCATAAACACGAAACGAATCCAAGAACCAACAACTCCTTACAACACTAACAAGGATAATGTCTCTTTCGAGCCAAACAGTCCAACATTAAACAGGTAGGCTGGATGAGGATTTTGAAATCTCCCTCAATTTATGCAGTACCAAACTTCGTGAAGATGAGAGATTTGACGGCCAACACGGATGCAGAATATTGTGAAATAAAATAAAATAAATAAAAGAGTTTGTACCAAGAATATTGTGAAAGAGAGTGTGTTATAATCATTTCTTTTCAACAAGCCCTTAAAATTCATAAAATCTTTAAAAATCTTATAAAATCCCTAAAATTATTTCAAATCTTTTAAAATCTTATGATGTAAATCCATTGAAATCCAAATTGTAAATCTTGATAGTCTTTTAAAATCATGAAAGCCATTAAAATCATGCAAAGTCTTTTAAAATCTTCAAGACATTTTTAAACAAAAATTGTCCTTTAAAATCATAATTCAATACATCCCCCTAAAATTTGAATGGTTATGAATACCACATGACTTTTTTTAAGTGATGAAAAATTTTAATTGAATACCACAAAACTTTTTTAAATGACAAAAAGTTTTGATTGAATACCACAAAACTTTTTTTAAGTTGCAAAGAGTCTTGATTGAATACCACAAAACTTTTTCATAATAAAAAAGTCTTTTAAAATCTCTAAAAACTTAATCCAATACGCCCTCCTTAGTCTTGTTAATGCAATCTACTAACAATATATAAAAGTCGAAATACAGAAAAAATTTCATAATCATCCTTATTAAAACTTATGATCTCCTTAATTTTATGTGCATAATGGTCATTGTGCAAAATTTAATTTATCTACTAACAATATATAAAATCAAAATACAGCAAAGTTTCATATTCGTCCTTATTAAAACTCATAATCTCCTTAATTTTATGTGCATAATGGTCATTTTGCAAAATTTAATTAATTTATTTTTAAAAAAATTAATTACGGAGTATGTTCATCACAAGTGTAAGCAATTTCCATGGATAACTATGAAACTAATTTATTTGTTTTTTAAAAAATTAATTACGGATAATGTTCATATCTACTAACATCTATACTAACAATATATAAAAATCAAAATACAGCAAAATTTCATAATCGTCCTTATTAAAACTTATGATCTCCTTAATTTTATGTGCATAATAGTCATTGTGCAAAATTTAATTTATTTGTTTTTTAAAAATTAATTACGGATAATGCTTATCACAAGTGTAATCAATTTCCACGGATAACTATAAAACTAATTTATTTGTTTTTTTAAAAATTAATTACGGATAATGATCATATATACTAATCTACTAACAATCTACTAACAATATATAAAAATCGAAGTACAACAAAATTTCATAATCGCTCTTATTAAAACTTATGATCTCCTTAATTTTATGTGCATAATGGTCATTGTGCAAAATTTAATTTATTTGTTTTTTAAAAATTAATTACTTATAATGTTTATCACAAGTGTAACCAATTTCCACGGATAACTATGAAACTAATTTATTTGTTTTTTTAAAAATTAATTACGGATAATGGTCGTATCTACTAATATCTACTAATCTACTAACAATATATAAAAATCGAAATACAACAAAATTTCATATTCGTCCTTATTAAAACTCATAATCTCCTTAATTTTATGTGCATAATGGTCATTTTGCAAAATCTAATTTATTTATTTTTTAAAAAATAATTACGGAGTATGTTCATCACAATTGTAAGCAATTTCCACGGATAACTATGAAACTAATTTATTTGTTTTTTAAAAAATTAATTACGGATAATGTTCATACCTACTAACATCTACTAACAATATATAAAAATCAAAGTATAACAAAATTTCATAATCGTCCTTATTAAAACTCGTGATCTCTTTAATGTCGATTTTTTGAAAATACTCATGAGTTTCCAAAATTTTATCACATTGACTTTCTCATATATCTATATAAAAATTTGTTTCTGCAGATAAAAACATTTAAAATCTGCAACGGCTCTTTAATGTCGATTTTTTGAAAATAGTCATGAGTTTCCAAAATTTTATCACATTTACTTTCTCATATATCTATATAAAAATTTGTTTCTGCATATAAAAACATTTAAAATCTGCAACGGGAGCGGTGCAAACATTGAACAGTGTTTTACATATAAAATAAAATTTATTTAATAGACACACTACATTAATGTTTTATTTGAAAATAGTCATGAGTTTTCAAAATTTTATCATATCGACTTTCTCATATATGTATATAAAAATTTGTTTCTCAAGATATAAACATTTAAAATCTGCAACGGGAGCGGTGCAAAGCATTTAACAGCGTTTTGCATATAAAATAAAATTAATCAATAAAAACACTGCATTAATGTTGATATTTTGAAATTAGTCGCGAGTTTTCAAAATTTTATCATATCGACTATCACATATCGATACATACAAATTTTCTTCTGCATATATAAACATATAAATTACTCAACGAGTGCGGTTTAAATATTTAACAGTGTTTTAAATATAAAATATAAATTTATTTAATAGATACACTACATTAATGTTGGTATTTTGAAAATAGTCATGTGTTTCCAAAATTTTACCGTATCGACTTTCTCACACATGTATATAAAAATTTGTTTATTTAGATAAAAGTACATAAAATTTGCAACGGGTGCGGTGCAAACATTGAACAGTGTTTTGCATATAAAATAAAAAGTTATTTAATAGAAACACTACATTAATTTTGATTTTGAAAATAGTACTGAGTTTTTAAAATTTTATCATATCGACTTTCTCATATATGTATATAAAAATTTGTTTATGCAGATATAAGTACATAAAATTTGCAACGGGTGTGGTGCAAACATTGAACAGTCTTTTGTATATAAAATAAAAAATTATTTAATAGAAACACTGCATTAATTTTGATTTTGAAAATAGTCACGAGTTTTCAAAAAATTGTGCATAAAAATTTGTTTTCGCATATATAAGCAAATTAAATCCATAACTGGTGTGACTCAACTATTAAACAAATTTTTGTTTATACAAGAAAAACAAAATTAATAGAAACATTACATTATTACTCATAATTTTTATTTAATATCTATAAATATTCTAGAATATTAACGATATAATTATTTTTTATATGTGTCACAGGTCTTTTACCGATGAATGAATGAAAGTGTAAAACAAACAGTGTAACACAATAGCGCTGCAGCGCAACTCCACAACAATGGTTTCCTGGCGGACGCGGTTACGGTACCTTGCAAGCAAAGCTCAATACGCCTCCTCTCTCGCCTTAAAGGTCTCCTTCTTCTTCTCTTCCCATTTTTCAGTCTTGTGATATTATTATCATTTTACGTTTTTAAGTCTGTTAGTATGTTTATGATGATGTGGCTACTGTAGTGGAATCATTTAGATGTTTTTTTGATTTATGTGGTATTCAATCAAGACTTCTTTGTCATTAAAAAAAGTCTTGTGGTATTCAATCAAGACCTCTTTATCACTTAAAAAAAGTCCTGTGATATTCAAAATCATGCAAATTTCAAAGGATTGTTTAATAAATTGGATTTTGATGATTTGGTGGGATTTTCTAGTGAAATTTTAGCATGAAAAAGTCTTTCATGAAAAACATGAGATTTCTTAGGATTGTTTTTTCTTTAAAGATTTTCCTCTCTCCTCCCTTCTCTCTCTCCCTCTCTCCCTCTCTCTTCCCCTCTCTCTTCCCTCCTCTCTCCTCTCTCTCTCTCTCTCTCTTTCTCTTTCTCTTTCTCTCTCTTCCTCTCTTCCCCTCTCTCTCTATCTATCTCTCTCTCTCTCTCCTCCCTTCTCTCACTCTCTCTCTCTTTTTTCCCTCCCTTCTCTCTCTCTCTCTCTCTCTCTCTCTCTCTCTCTCTCTTCCTCTCCCTCTCTCTTTTATCTCTCTCTCTCTCTCATCTCTCTATCTCCCTCATAAAAAATAAAAAAATAAATAAAGTTGAAATATTGTGAAGATTGTGTTTGATCATTTTTTTAAGAGTCTATTATAAAATCTTTTGAAATCTTTGAATTAAATTATCCTTATCTAGATAAATCTGAAACAATGTTTAGTCTTTAAAATCATCAAGTCATTAAATCCTGCAAGTCTTTTATATTAAGACTTTGAACAAAATTGTCTTTAAAACTTTCATACACCCCTTAGAATGTTTTTGAGTTATCCACGGATTTTATCTGTTCGTCCCTAAAATCCATTATTCCCGTCTCAATTGGTATCACGAGCCGATGAAAATTTTGTGTGCTCTCGACAATATGGAGATGGGTTTATGCTTTTTATGTGATGAGCTTTTAGTCTAAATCATGCATTGAAGCATAAGGGCATCTGATTCTTAGTGATAGAGATGGATGAGGAAGAAGAAGAAGAAGAAGTTGAATTGAACCAGAATGTTTAGTGTTACTACTTACTACACAACCATTCTCTACTGATTCAACTCCTTGTATCTTCGATCCGTTGATGTCTGTGATGACGACACAGAGAAGGCACATGTTGAAGACGAAGTAGCCACAAATTCAGATTTAGTGATCAAAACAGTGATGGATAATGTGGACAATGATATTGATATCTCTTTGCCGTCATTCAACTCGCCTTTGTTGGTTACGATCAAGGAGTGTTTCGCAATAACCTAATATCCAAGTAATGGGTTCCTTCGGATCCGTTAGATTATTAGGGGGTGTTTGTTTGAAGGTTATGGATTACATTCATAGGGAATACATGGGTGGGCAATGAGTATACCCATGTTTGTTACAAGATTGAGAAACAATTAATCTTGGGTATAACGGTTCCTGGGAATGAAATAACTTCCCATAACTTCCAATATTCCCATGTTAAAGGGTGGGAAAGTGGATTCCTATGGAATTTTATATACTTTTTTATTAAAAATATATAACTTTCAAATTTTCTAGGAATGTTAAAGAGTGTGCCAAACAGACTTTTTTAGAAATACCCATGAATCAAACTCCCTGACTTTATATTCCAAGGTATGTTTATTCCTAGGAATAATTTTCAAGTCAGTGAAACAAACGCCCCCTTAGGATTAATATTGTCTTAGGAATGTATGGGATTTTTCTAGTTGCGCTACACTTGTATTTGACCTGCATTTTTTATCTAGAAAATACACGTATTAAATAAATGTCTTGTACTGCCACATAACAATTATTTAGAGTCCTAAACATATACTCCCTCCTGTCACTATTATAAGCAAAGTTTCACTTTTCAGGTTCATTGATTAACTGATGTATCTGGTCTATAATATAGACAAAATAAAGAATTTACTTATGTATCTGAGTATATTCTTTATTTTCCGTTATGTCCATTGAATTATTTACAATATTTTTAATTAATATGATCATGTGAGGAGAGGGGACATTTGAAGTGTAACTTTGCAAGGAGCTTAGTTTATTTGAGCTTGGATTTTGAAGGCGAGGTAGCTTCTTAAGGCCTATCTTTGTGCATGCTATAAAATAAAGAACCACAATGTAAAATATTTGGAACAATGGCGAAGTTATCAACAGAGCAATGGCATTTACAGTAATATGTTTCCTTGTAGTTTGAGTCCCACAGCTGCGTATCACAGTTTAAGCACTTCAAAGTCCTCCTTAGAAGTGTCTTCTGACTGATACGATGTTGAAATTTGACAGAACCGTATAGGAGGTCATGTCAAAGAAAACGAGGTAGCAGCTTTTATTTTCAAGCACTTCTGTCATGGAAGGATGACCTTCTTGCACTGGAATAAAGGTGAGGAGATGGCCCCTGCTATTGCTGGAAAAGGAGCAATTCTTCTTGTTCGGAGATTACCGATTCCAGACCTAAGGTAATCATACTCATCTAATATATCATACGTTGTCCTTTTGTGCAATTCTATTGACTGCTATTGCAAGATGTTTTTATTGCTTGAGATAATACAACAAAGATGCTTTTATGCAAAAGTTTTGGACTCTTGGTGTGCTGTATCATCAACCAGTATTGAATAGCATGCAAGCATTACTCAGAAAATCTTTTAGTTATTCTTTTTAAATGTGTATTTAGATAGATTGCCATTTCATGTTACCAGCCCTTCACATATTTGCCTAAGTTAACACTTAAATGGAACTGAGTGTACACTTGATGAAGAAATATTTACACGTCAATATCTCTTATGTTGGGTCTGCGTGTTATGGTGAAAACCATTTTCCCTGTATAACATTTTGTTAAATTGTATTTACACCGTGCAGTTTTCTGCCGCATTTAAACCATCTGTTTGGTTTCTGCGATCTACTTCTTCGACAACATTAAATAACACATACACATCTTTTTGGTGTCATGTTTGTGTCTGATTTGTATCCTGAATGATACAATGACGAAACATATCTAATTTGAAAATTAGTTTTCTGCTTCAACATGATCATGTAAACTTTGAATAAAAATACACTTGCAGAGATTGGACCTGTTTTAATCTTCTAAGCATTTTTTAAGGGTTAAATAGGCTTTTGGTTGCTAAAAATATAGTGAATTTTGTTTTTAGTCCCCTGTACCCACTTTTTAGTCCTTGAAAAATTCAAATAGTATGCTTTAGCCCCTCTTTTAGGGACTAAAATATGTAGTTTTGTATTTGCAAGCACTTCAAAGTGGGTACATGGACTAAAAACGAAATACACTATATTTGTTGGGACTAAATTCATTTTTGGCGTTGTACTAATTTTATTTCCTACAACTTTTTATTTCATCTTTCCACACATATTGTATAGCTTATCTGTGTGTTTCATGTGTTGTTTCTCCTTTGAATTTGTTGCGTTCCTGTTTCCATTCAATGCTTCATTTCGTTTCATTGGTCATGAATGACACACGAATTTGTAACGACTTTAGTTATGCTTGGAAGTAATACCTTGCCGGTTCATCTGCTCAAGTTTTTCATATTATATAGCAGCTCAGTTTCGATGCACCATAAAAGATTTCGTTTTATGTTTTGGCCTTGCTTGTGCAAAATTTGTTGATATTCTTCCTTAGTTCCTTTCTCTGTTATGTGGTAATGTATCATTAACTTGGTCTGGACTGTTTTCCATTATCATTATTATTTTTCTATTTATGTTTTGTGTTCAGTTTGTGTTGCGAGACAAAAATGCTAAGATGGATGAGTAGATCAGTAGTTCACAGAACAATATATGGTTATGAATAAATTATTAGAATGAAAGTTGTGGTAGTTTGCATTTTGGAAAAGATGGCAGAGTTTTCATTTTTGGTAGTCTGGGTTTGGGTAAGGTGGAGAAGACCCTTAGAAGCATCATTAAGGAGGGTAGATCTGATAGGTTGTCCAATAGTTAGATGTAGAGATAGATCAAGGAAAAGTGGAAAACTATAGGTCAAACCATTGCTAAAGATTTAGATGTGAATATTGGAGCATTACTGCATTAGACACATTTTATGATAGGATAGGACATTATGGCTTCATTTGATTCACTTATTCCACCTAGTAGGCAAATACTTCGGTTGTTGTTATTCTTTTATTCAATAACGTGCTCAAGGGTGAGCCTTGCTGCAATGATAAGGTTGCGTTCTTGTTACCATTGGTCAGGTGGTAGTTGTGGAAACAACCTTTCCAGAGACATGTTTGTTTTGGATTTTATTTAATTTTTTTTTTGAAGTTATAAATTAGCTGGTTCCAGTGGTTTGACTGATTTTATGATCTTCCCTGGCAGTGGACAGTGGTTATGTGTAGATTTTTCTTTGCGGTGCAAAGAATATTTGTTTTGAAGCCATTTTACTGTGTCAATTTCAAAATATGGAAACTGGTCTTAAATGCACTTTGTTGTTATTCTTGAGTTCGACAAAAGTTAGTTAAGAGATTAACTGACTATGGTCATTTTCATCTGGAGCTTGTTATGTATATTATCATCTCCATTATTTGTCAATGACAACATTTTTCTTTGACAGACGACTGTATGTAGGAGATGTTGTGGTCTTGAAGAACCCTGAAAAGCCAGATGACTACCTAGTCCGAAGATTAGCTGCGACCGAAGGTTATGAAATGGCTTCTACTGATGAAAAGGATGAATCGTTTGTTCTTGAGAAGGATCAATGTTGGGTAGTGGCTGAAAATGAAAAATTGAAAGCCAAGGTATAAATGGCTTATCTATAGCCTATATTTAAATTGACAACTCATCATTACTTTTATACTATTAGTAGTATGGAGTATGGACCCATGTTACAATCTGAAACACTATTACTGTATTCATGTTGCAATATAAGTTTTAGATTAAAATATCATTTAATCAACCTATTATCAGTTATTAATTGAATTTAAGGTGGTACATACTTCTTGTTTGAATGCTCTGAAATTGAGGGTTAATATTATAACATGATAACCATGTTTAACTAATGGTTTGATTGGTTAATTTTTTTATTTTTTTTTGTTATCATATTGTGTAAACCAATTTTTACACCTGTCAACAGATGCTGACATTGTTGACAGTATCTGGATTCAGGACTTCAGTTGTCATTGCCAGTTAAACCCCCTTTCCACAACAGATGAAATATACCACAGTTTCCCTAGTCAATTCACTTAAGCAGCGTTTGGAATTTTGCTTATGACTTTGATAAAGTTCGAGGTCATGTATGCCTGTGACCTGGGTTCCTCAAGTGAAAATGTGTAATTTCTGTTTGAACCAAAATAGCTTCTTCCTAAATAGTAGCTGCAATTGTAAGCTGAACTTAATTTTGACCGAGTTCGTCAAGTGAAAATGCTTAATTCCCATTTTAACCGAATTAGCTTCTTCCTAAGTAATATATCTGCAATAGTAACCTGAACTTAGGTTAATGATTAGTGGCTAGCTCTTAAGTTTTTTATGTATTGTGTCCCCATTTTAACCGAATTAGCTTCTTCCTAAGTAATATATCTGCAATAGTAACCTGAACTTAGGTTAATGATTAGTGGCTAGCTCTTAAGTTTTTTATGTATTTGATAAAGTTCGATGTCCATGTATGCCTGTGACCTGGGTTCCTCAAGTGAAAATGTGTAATTTCTGTTTGAACCAAAATAGCTTCTTCCTAAATAGTAGCTGCAATTGTAAGCTGAACTTAATTTTGACCGAGTTCGTCAAGTGAAAATGCTTAATTCCCATTTTAACCGAATTAGCTTCTTCCTAAGTAATATATCTGCAATAGTAACCTGAACTTAGGTTAATGATTAGTGGCTAGCTCTTAAGTTTTTTATGTATTGTGTCCCCATGTTAAGTGAAAACTGAGAAAATAATTATTTGAACATGAATTTTTTAGTCCTTTGATGTCTTTTTAGTTTTTACAGCTTTGAAATTTTGTAACTAAACTATATCTAAGCATTAAGTGAAAGTTTCCGCAAGGGATAGTATGATCTTCCGTGGTATATTGGTTATGCTTCTCGACTCCTTTATTTCTTGTAAACAATGAATGATTATGATACTTTATTCAATGCTCCCAACCCAAATGGCAGGAAGCAATTGACAGTCGAACATTTGGTCCAATTCACATTACCAACATCATAGGCAGAGTCCTATACTGCCTGCGAAGTGCTGGAGACCACAACCGTGTACAGAACAGGTAACCAAATCTCTGAGATTAATACACTGCACAAATGGGACTGGTGCTTTTGATTTTTGATATATTCTACTCCCTTGCCAGTTTTGTCAGCATGCACTACGATTCACCAGTGTTGGAAGTGGAACTTAATGTTGATGAGATGGCAAAAAGTCACAAAGCCTGAACTTTAGTTCCGAGAAGCACCAACTTCTTGAGTTTACCTGTTCCTCTATTTCTTCTTATGGATTTTACTTGATGTAAGGATGAAGAATAAATGCATGATTTTTAAACTGTTGCTATGGGATGGTTACGTAAGTCTGCATAATTGACTTATGTGAAGGATATGTTCTGCAATATTTTAGTTTTTCTGGTCGTGAATGGATTTTCATTGGGAATCCTTTGTTATCTCGGTGACATTTTGTTGGTTTAGAGGGGGATTTGGATAGGCATAACAGATTCAAGTTAACTTATTTATCTTTTCTATTTGTTTGGTTTTGGATGAGGCATTTGTAACATAGCTTGATTTTTGTCGGATTATGGGGTTGGGATTTGAGAATGTATTGATGATATGTGTATTAGAGACTGCTCTGTTGTTGATATGTTACCTTCTCACACCTTGTGATTGGGTTTTCTTCTAATAAATTGCTTTGCTTATTAAAAAAAAATGTTTGCATATTAGACAACTTATTGAATCTTTTCTCAACCAGAAAATTTGATGTTGCATGTGTTTAAGATTGAGTTCAACATTGTTGTAAGTCGATGTTCTGGCAAAGGACTCCTTTGCCTCTTGCTCAAGTCATTTGGCTCTAAACTTGGTTGATCAATTTTTAGTCTGTTGATGGCTAATGATGATAAAAAGCTACACTGAGAAAACAATGGTTGCAGCTTATTTTCCCTCTGTTCTCTGACCAGTGATGAAAATGTGTGAAGTCCTAGTGCCACTTGGCTCACGTTATTGTGATTTGGTTTGCCGGTATATGAAGCATTTGAAAATCAAGAAATGATAAGTTGTTTAAAAACAAGGATATTAGTATTGATCAAATGATTGAAGAGGTAAAAATGTTCTCTTAGAACTAGCTGAAGCTCAAATCTAATAGCATGGATTACGACATTGTGCAATGGTACTTGAGTCTAATAGCGTACCTTGCGCTTTGATTGGAAGATGTTGGTTTAGTGGGTTGTTATCATATGGATCGGGGCCTGATTATTTATTATTTATTTTTCATATTTTGGTTTGGTGTTGTATTAAGATTGCTTGGTTTTGGTAGTTCTCAGTGTGGATTTCTATCATCAAAGGCCAATGAGAATTTTGATATTGTTTCATGTGGAGTGCAATCTATGGATCAGGGAGTTAGGTTGATTATAATGTTTATAAAAGTGGATCAGGTATTGGTTGGCGTGTATTTTGGCGGTTCATCTAGTGTTTTTAGTCTGGTTTTCATCAAGGCATCTGTTTTTGATCTGAGTTTCGTTCATGGTAACGTTCATGGTGGCATAGTAGACTTGCAGTAAACACTTTCTTGATACATTGGAGTGCCGGGTTCAAGGCTATGAAGCCTGGATACTCCAAGCATGGCAGCGATATTCTGCTGATTTTCGCAGATAGTTACCCATGAAATATTGGATTTAATTTCTTTAATTTTTAAAAAATATTTTATTGGATATTTTCTTGTGTATACTTTTGTCAAGTGAATCATGTCGGACTTGGATTCTCTCATTCTCTCCTCCTCTCCTCTCCATTTTGTGTCTTTTTTCTCTTTTGATATTATCTCACTCTTACATTTTTTTCTCTCTCTTGATCTTCTCTCTTAAATTTAGAGAGAGAAAGACACAAAATGGTAAAGGAAGGAGAATGAGAGAATGGGAGAGGGAGAGGATCCAACCTCGAATCATGTATGAGGATGGGAAAGTTGAATGTCATGTCTGATACGAAGCTTTCAAGAGGGCGGTTAAGATTTTTTTAACCACCACCGACAAGTTGGATGAGTTGAAGACACAACTTAATCAATACTTTGTTCATTTCAGTGAAAATCAAATTGTCTCTCATGTTTTTGTATAGGTATCGTGCATAGATCTGAGGGATGATAAGAACAAATGAACTATTGTTTATCATCCTTAAAGATTGTCAAGGATGATAGTGATGTAATATCCATTTGCAAGTGTTCAAATTGCTAGTAGAGATTTGGTGTAATGTTTTGGAGTTTTAAGTTATTTGATGTAATGTTGTATAATATGTTTTCAATCTCCTTAATGTTATTATTATTAAATTTCAATCGTTTGTGTATTTTTAATGTAATGTCGAATTGATTGTGCAATGGTACTTGAGTCTATGAGCGATAATTCTTGTTGAATTGGTACTACTTGTTGAATGGTGTTTCTGAGTTACATGTGTTTTGACATACGGTTGTGTCATAGTATGATTGTGCATTCAAACGATGCAGACTGCATCTATATATGGACCTGATACTTAAGTCTTGTAGGTGTCGGTGGTAGTTAACTATCGTTTCTAGTGCGGCAATTAACCACAGTAGAAAGCGAACGGTAGTTGATTACCGCTGGGGGTATTTTTGACAATTTAAGGTGCCTGAGAGCAGACAGTGGAGGGACGCCACTTAATGTCACGTGACATAATGTCACGTGACATTGACCAATTCAATTGTGACATATAATCCAATTCAACTATTCTCTCTCATCTTTTTATGTTTAAAAAAATTGTATTGCCACGTGTCACAATTGGATTAGGCAATGTCATCATGTGACATTATGTCACACAAGTGCGGGCAATTTTCCACTCTGTTTATTCTCCTTTCCACTAAATTCTCATTCATTTTTTTTTTCCCGATGGTTTTCTATTCTACTTAAGCATAAGATGCAGAACCAGTAAATAAAAAGAATTTTGTTCCAACAATGGTTTCCAGGTGGACGCAGATTCGGTACCTTATGGCCAAAGCTTGTTACACCCTCAATCTCAGCATTAAGGTCTCTCTTCTTCTCTTCTCTTCTCTTCCTTTCCCCTCTTTTCAATTCTAAAACATTTTGTTTGTTTATTCCCTTTGAGTATTTGTATGGTAATTATTCACATTTATTGCTAAGTTAGTTATGGTTGGTTGAAATCTATATATAAATAGGAACTTATAAAGATGGAGAAAGGATGTCCTGCAAAATTCAAACATGATGATCGCTTTGATTTTTTCCGAAAGGAATTCTCTAATGGAAGGATGACCTTCTTGCATTGGAATAAAGGAGAAGAGATGGCCCCTCTTATTTCTGGAAATGGAGCAACTCTTCTTGTTCGGAGTATACCGCTTCCAACAGACCCATTGTAATCATACTACTGCAACTTTTCTTGTGTTCTTGTTCCCATTCAATACTTCATAGCTCATCAATTACACAAATACTTTGCTCGTTGTTGCTCGAGGGAGAGCCTTGCTGCAATGATACCGTTGCTTTCTTGTTAGCTACTCCCTCCGGTCCTAAATATGAGATAATATTTTTTTTTTCAGGTTCATTGAATAAATGATGTATTTAGTTTATAGTATAGTCCAGATATATTAATTATTCAATGAACGGAAAAAAATAAATTATTCTCTTATATATAGAACCGGATGGAGTATTAGTCAGATGGTAGTTGTGGAAACAACCTTTCCAAAGACATGTTTGTTTTGGACATTTTCGTCTGGAGCTAGTTATGTATTGTATGTTATCATCTCCATTATTTCTTAGTGATAAACATTTTTAATTGACAGTGAAGTTAATGTAGGAGATGTTGTCCTTTTCAAGAACCCTGAAAAGCCAGACGACTATCTAGTCAGAAGATTAGCTGCGACTGCAGGTTATGAAATGGCTTCTACTGATGAAAAGGATGAATCATTTGTTCTCAAGAAGGATCAATGTTGGGTAGTGGCTGATAATCAAAAATTGAAACCCAAGGTATAAATAACTGCCATTACTTTTATGCTAACCTTTGGTGGATCACTATGCACCCCTGTTACAATCTGAAACGCTGTTACTCTATTCATTAAAATATCATTTAATCAAGCAATGAATAGTTATTAATTGTATGCAAGTATGTAAGGTGATACATAATTCTTGTTCGAATGTTCTGAAATTTAGTGTGTAATATTAACATGATAACTAGGTTTAACTAATGGTTTGATTGGTTAAGATTTTTTTTTTTTTGAGTTATCAGATTTGTGCATACCAATTTTTACATTTGTCAATAAATGCTGACAATTGTTGACAGTATATGGATTCTGGACTTCGGTTGTCATTGTCAGTTAAACCCACTTTCCTTAACAATGGAATATACCATAGTTTCCCACTTCGATTCATTTAAGCAGCATTTGAAATTTTGCTTATGACTTTGACAAGGTTCAAAGTCATGTATGCCTGTGACCTGGGTTCCTCAAGTGAAAATGGTTAGTTCCTGTTTTAACCAAACTAGCTTCTTCCTTGATAATAGCTGCAGTATTAACCTGGGTTCCTCATGTGAAAATGATTAATTCCTGTTTTAACCAAAATAGCTTTTCCTAAATAATAAGTTGCAATAGTAAGCGGAACTTAATTGTGACACGAGTTCGTCAAGTGAAAATGCTTAATTCTCATTTTAACAAAAATAGCTTCTTCCTAAATAATAGCTGCAATAGTAACCTGAACTTAGGTTAATGATTTTAGTGGCTAGCTCTTAAGTTTTTCAATGTAGCTTTGTTTCCCCGTGTTAAGTTAAAACTGAGAAAATAATTATTTGAACATATTTTTTTTTGTCCTTCAATGTCTTTTTAGTTTTTACAGCTTCGAAATATTGTAACCAAACTATATCAAAGCATTAAGTGAAAGTTTCCACAAGGGGTAGTATGATCTTCCGTCTTATATTGGTTATGTTTCTCGACTCCTTAATTTCTTGTAAACAACATCGTCCTATACTGCATGATTGTGATACTTTATTCAGTGCTCCCAACTCAAATGGCAGGAAGCAATTGATAGTCGAACATTTGGTCCAATTCACATGACCAACATCGTTGGCAGAGTCCTATACTGCATGCGAAGTGCTGTAGACCACAACCGTGTACTGAACAGGTAACCAAATTTCTGAGATTAATACATTGTGCACAAATGGAAATGGGTCTTTTGATTATTGATATATTTTACACCCTTGCCAGTAAGGAGAGCATGTACTTTGATTCACCAGTGTTGGAAATGGAACTTGATGTTGATGAGATGGCAAAAAGTCACAAAGCCTGAATTTCAGTTCTGAGAAGCACCAACTTCTTGAGTTTATCTGTCTCTCTGTTTCTTCGTATGTATTTTACTTGAAGCAGGAATGAAGAATAAACATGATTTTTAAATTGTGGCTATGGAATTATTCTTGAGTTCAACATTGTGTCTGAAAATTGTTGCTGCGGATTACATTGCCAACTAGAGTACAAATAGCTAACACTGCAATTCTTTTTAGTGCTAAACCACTCCCAAGACAAAATTAATTCTCTCCAATAAGCCATTAATGTCGTCAACTCCTCCTGCAACGTAAGCTCGATAAAAACAAACCATTTCAAATCATGAAAGAATTAGAGTACTAATGAAACTTAGATCACAACAATAGCAGAGACAGTACTAATGAAACTTAGTACTAATGAAACATACTATTTGCAAACACAGATCACAACAATAACATTGTGCATGGGTTTGTCCTCTTATTTGTTCTTATCTAGGGGCAAGGCAGTTCATTCTTTCATGGAATTCGGTGCATATTCTGCTACTGAGTTATAAACTCTCTTTTCTGTCAACAAAGGATGATGCCCTACCAATCAACTGTCTGACTGCAGCTCAGTGCAACGTAAACTAACATTAAAATCATCTGAAGAACAATTTCGTCAGCAACGTGCACAGTCCCGTCTGTCGTAAGGCCGCATCATAGCCCTTTTCCTCACTTATCAAGCCCCATAAGAGTTGAAATGTGAAAATAGAGAAAACATGAGAGAGAGAATTGAGAGGATCCATTTCCACAAGGATCCAAGCTCATGTGTCTTATTTCCTTCAAAAGAAAGGTCTTTCAAAGTTTTAAGCAACATAACATTTTCTCATGATTCAACACTCCAAAACAAGTATAAAAAATAATAGGCAGCATTCTACTAATACCATCTAACCAACATTTTGAACACTTGTAATTTGATAGATACCTCAAACAAACCATTTTACCGTTTTCCTTTCCCTGCCATTTCATAGAGCCCAAGCTAACATTATCTTAATATTACAATCACAAGGCATATATAGTCACAAAAATTAAAGCTTGAACACTACCAAATTTAATTTCAAGTGAAGTATACTACTATTCATTTACTTCATTCGTCCATAATTATAAAATGTTTTTTATACTTAAATATAAGACCCTCTATAAATTTCTAGATGCATTTATTATTTTTTTTTCAAATATATCTCATTAATACTATCAATTTGTCTTGAAATATAAAAAATTAACATTGAATATATCTATACACAAATGGTAATTTAGTAATAATAATACACATTTGAGACAAATTTATTACTCCTATAAATTTTCTTAATACACATTTTTGTTACATGATCTTATAAGAAGGGACGAAAGATTTTTTTTTTTTAAGGAGGGGCGAAAGATGTATTTTAGATAAAAAAATACTCCTTTCAAGTGGTAAGTAGTAGCATGTAAATAAAAAAATAGGCGTGTTTTTAATCAAATTTTGCTAAAACCCTTGTCAATATTTCCAGTTCAAAGGTATCGACCAACTCTCCTATGCAGTAACATGAATCCCTTTAACGATATGTTTTTTCCGGTCACATTTATAAGCAAATATTTATTTTTTAGGTTCGTTGAATAACTAATGTATCAGCCTTGTAATATAGTCCAGATACATATTTTTTTTTTGACAAGACCAGATACATATGTTATTCAATGAATCTTAAAAAAGAATATTTGCTTATAAATTTTACCGAATGAAGTGTATATTATATATATATATATATATATATATATATATATATATATATATTCAATGAATCTCAAAAAGGAATATTTGCTTATAAATTTGACAATCTGATCGAATGGAGTATATATATAAGGTTGATAAAGAGGTTTCTATGAGTTTTAAAATGACGATGAACATAAAAGGAAGAATATGCTTTTTCCTAGGTTTTTAATAAAAAAATTACTTAAAATAAATTTTTTATTATTAATTTATGTGGCAAGCCAACTCGTGTTTTTTTAATGAAAAATTCAAAAAGGACAAATTTGTATATATTTTAAAATATAAAGGACATAAATGTTACAAATAAATGACATTATTTTCCCTCCGGTAGGAGCTGATGTCTACAAAATCCTTAACTTGGATTCGACCTTGGTATCGTCAATACATATTCCTTAACAATCTTTCCTAATCTGCGTTGCAAATATGAAAGCATGAGAGTATTTCAATCACTTTGATTTTATCATATTATTTGTATGCATTTTACTGTTGTATGTTATTAATTGAATGTTGTAAATTTGTTTATATATTCATTTTTTTGTTTATAAATGAAGTATAATATGATGTTTCTTTTAAAAAAATAGGCTTAATTGAATCAGCAGTCTCATAACTTATTTCTTTGTTTCAATTTGGTCCCATAACTCTTAACTTTTCCAAACGAGTCCCTTAACTCTACTTCCGTCAACCAATAAAGTCCTCTCCGTTAGTTTTTTGCAAAATCTGTTAACCCATTTCCACGTGTCATTTAGGATTGGTGATCAAGAGCTGGATTTGAAAAGCACACATGGTATACAATGGACTCACAACATATGATAACTCCTTATTCCCTTTCCATATTTTTTTTGACAACCAAAAGGTGAACTAGAATCGAGAAATCAAAATCAGGAAATCAACTACAGATGAGCATAACACCATTCAAAGAAACTGAGAAAAGTTGTTGAATAGGCCAGAGGTGAATCTTAGATAAAAATCCAAGTTCACATTTTTTAGACAAACACCCATCATTCACCGGTCCCACGAGAAGGACAATGAGGTGATAGATTGGTGAACAACATCCTGAACAGCTTGAAACATAGAAGTCCGCAACCACAAGGATGGTGGCGGCTGCTTAACCCATTTCCTACGACTGCAGAGAACAACTATGTTCTTCTATATCTGAACAAACAGAAGAATGGAGAAGTAAGAGGACCACAAACTAGAGCCACTAACGGCGGTGAAAGGCCACCATAGAGAACTCTAGCGATGCAACAACCACAAAGTGTAGAGGTGGTGCGACAGTGACGCGAGCACACCACCCACATAAGCCGCTACATTTTGGTGGAGATATGTCTGGATGTTTAAGGAGAAGGAGAAGGAGAAGGGTGGTTGTTTGTTGGTGTAATACGGTGGTTAGAAGATTGAGGGAAAGAGAGAGAAGAGAGCTTCTCTCTACGATGTTGAAGCTAGATAATCCCTAACACTGTGTTTGTTTCGATAGAAGTTGAGACGAGAAAAACATTGAAGAGAGAATAAGAAGAGAAATGCCCAATTTCTATACCCAGGAACTTCGATTTGTTTCGGAAGGGAATAAGAAGTTATCATATGGTGTGAGTCCATTGTATACCATGTGTACTTTTAAAATCCAGCTCTTGATCACCAATCCTAAATGACACGTGGAAATGGGTTAACAGATTTTGCAAAAAACTAACGGAGATGACTTTATTGGTTGACGGAAGTAGAGTTAAGGGACTCGTTTGGAAAAGTTAAGAGTTATGAGACCAAATTGAAACAAAGAAATAAGTTAAGGGACTGCTGATTCAATTAAGCAAAAAAAATAAGTATAATATTACATTGTATTTGGTTTTTGTTACAATTAGAATGAATGCATATCGTTTTTGTAAAAAAAAAAAAATAGCTATGAACCGTAAAAAAAAAATTATTTATATGTTTTAAAAATGAAATGACATGACAGTTTTGCCTCTAACATAAGAACATATTACCGAGAACACCCCTTATCAAGCGAACTAAAACCTAAAAGAAACTGTGAGAAACTGTTCGAGTGTGTGTTTTGTGTCTCCCAACGCAACAAAACAATGTCGCAAACTGTTCATC
This sequence comes from Medicago ruthenica, assembly GCA_018208015.1. Classification (NCBI taxonomy): domain Eukaryota; kingdom Viridiplantae; phylum Streptophyta; class Magnoliopsida; order Fabales; family Fabaceae; genus Medicago; species Medicago ruthenica. The sequence goes on from CM031371.1 coordinate 42,447,025, forward strand.
TCGTCGTTGCCAACAACGTCGGTTAGTATCTCTCCTTTCCTCTTTGATTCAAGATTGTTCTCATATTAGTATTGAAAAAACCCTTAGCGGTTTTTAAGTAGGTGACGCTGCTTCAACTTCTAAAACCTTTTTGTTTGTTTGGTTTGAAATATAATTTTCACGCTAGGGTTTTAAAAACCGTATGTTCAATTGGGTTAATTTTCTTTGTTTTTTCAATTAGTTGTGGTTTTCTCATAGAAAAAGGTTCAAACTTTATTGGCTATTATTTTCTGGGTAAATCATGTTATCTTAGTGGGTTGAAGATTTTTTTTCCTGTGACCAATATTTGACATATCTTAACCTCGGTGTAGAATTTTAAGATGTATGTATAACATTACTTGTTATTAGAAGTGCCCTTCTCTCTGGTTTAGGTTTTTCACTTTGTTTTGAGTTTTGACTACGTTGTTTTAAATTTTCTGAAGCATGAAATTCTTATGTGTTACATGTTAAAAGTCAGAACATTCTGGATGATTATGATTAAAATTTTGGTAAACCAACACTTTGGTCCCTAAATGTGTGAGGCGTTGTCACTATAGTCTATGAATCTATCGAAATTGCAAACACATCCACAAGCGTCTCTTTTATTAGTCACTTTAGTCCTGAAACATGTTTCTAGCTAGCCAATTTAGTCCTCGAATATGTTTTTCATTTTTCATTTAGTCCTTAAACTTACTTACAAAAGAGGCATCAGAGATTGTTTGTAATTACAGGACATTTAGAGACGATAGTAATAGTGCATCACACATTCTAGGACCAAAATGGTGGTTTACCCTTTTTAGTTAAATAAGTCTCTACCATTCATTTTTTTTAAATAATAAATCAATGGTGATAGAAGAGGATAACTGGTGTGCCCTTTACGATGGAGTACATTTTAGATTGAGCCTTCTCTTTGTAACACATTAGTAGATACTCAAAGTTCAACATGTAAATTTAAAATATGTTTTTTTTTATGGATACTGCATATGTTTTTAATGACCCTTAGAGGGAACCTTACCAAGCTGGATTTTTTTTCTCGGATGATTGAACCAATTTAAATTAGCATGTTAATCTATAAGCTGCTTGTAGATTTTCCACAAGTCATGGTCATTGTAGTGTGATTAGTTTGTCTCTAAGCTGGATTTTCAACAGTTGGTTCCTGTAAACTATCTTGATGTCTATCATAACTAAACCTAGAGGTTGATAGTTTGCTACCATAGGACGCCATGTTTTGTATCATTTGATGTCTTCCTTTACTTTTTTTCGTCCTTACACGATTATCTTTGTGGTTGTTGAGTTGGTTTGATATATTTCAGGTTGTGGAATGCCAGAAGGCAAGTGTTTCCCGTGTTCACGTGGTTTTGGAAGAACAACTGTTGTATATTCATGCACTTCTCTAGGTCGTGGTAGAATTCATTCTCATGTCAAAATTGGAGGACTAAAGTATGGTTCAACGGCTGCATCTTTTGCATGTGAAGCAAGAAGGAACTCAGATTTCTCAAGGCAAAACAATAGGAATGGCTCATCAAGAGGCAGAAATAGGAACAATGATGGGAGAGATGTCTTTGAGAATTTTGAAGAAGATATGTTATCTTCAAAAAATGGACCATTAGTATCCCTTAATTCAGGAAAATTACAGGCCACTTCATCCCCCGGCCCCAGAGAGAAGGAGATTGTTGAATTATTTAGGAAAGTTCAAGCTCGGTTGCGTGAGAGGGCCACTGTCAAAGAAGAAAAGAAAGTTGAAGCACGCCGAGGGCATGTTAAAGAGCAAAGGTCTGTAGATTCCCTCCTTAACCTATTGAGGAAACACTCTGTTAAGCAAGTAAAGAGAAGTAATGGAGAGGACAATGGAAAAGACCTTAACTCTGACCAGTCGCAAGATAGTAACCAATATAATGGAAGGCAAAACTCTAAATTTTCTGATTCAGGTGCTCCAAAGGACGAGTCTCAAGAAGCCAACATTGCTTCTTCGGCTAGGCCTCGGTCAGTTTTCCAAAGAAAGTCTCCTGTTCCACGTGTTAGGTACCAGCCTGTCTCTAATAACGTGGCTGATACTAATGCAGTACCAATAGGTACTGAAGATAATGAGAACATTCCGGATCAATTAGATTTGAAACTTGATGATGAGCCAGAACCTAAACTTGTGTCTGACATCGATCTTGATACAAAGGATGAGATGTCCTTCCCTGAATTTTCTGATGATGATTCTCATGACTCCGAACAAACCTATAATAATGAGGGTGTGGATGAGCATGTAGTGGTTCAAAATGAGGATTTGAGTGCACTGAAGATGTCTGAATTAAGGGCACTTGCAAAGTCTCGTGGCGTGAAAGGGTTCTCCAAAATGAAGAAGGGGGATCTCGTGGAGCTACTAACTGAGAACTGATTATGAGTAAACGGTACGAGAAGGAAAAGGAATACTAGAATGGATAAACAAATTTCATGATAAAATATGTTTTTCATCTGCTTTTAACCTGATGCTTCTTTTAGTTCTTTTCTTTTTAGATTTTTTTTAATATAAATATTCCGATCCAATTACCTGGGTTTGAGTGTTAGTTGGTCATTAGAGTAATCACCGTGTCTTTGCTTTAGTGGTTTATTAAATTTTGTAGTTTGTGTTCTCATTATGAGATATGTGAATTATTTTCAGTGACTCAATCTTGTGGCTTGTAGTAATAATCTTACCAGGCTAGGGAATTTACCATCATTATCCTTATGTGTTTTGGTTCTGTCTCTCTTTTAGTTGTCAGTAAATTATTTTTTGTAACTTTGTTACCTTTTTGGAATTTTAAAAAGCATGACTATTGTTTTCCAGTATCTCTCAAGTTCTATAATTTGTGTTGTATCTTGTTTATGCTGCCATAGATCACTTTTCGTTAAAAATCAAGCCAACATAGACACATAAACAGAACGATCTTGTAGATGATGCAATTCTCATGTGTATATCTTGATTCTTGATGATTTGAAACCCTAGAAGCGTGATGGTGAAATTGCACGGTGATGATATATGCCTGTCTCTTTCATTTCTGTGAGACTTAATTAGATAGCCCATGTTGTTATTATAGTATAATCACCTTAGAACTGGTTAAAACAAATGGACTGTGCTAACGGATTAGAACTACTATCTGGAATGGCAATTGAATGTTATTGGCTATATGTAATCAAAGAGTATAATGAAATTATGTTAATCAAATAAAAAGTCGTTTTGTCCCCGACTATGTCCTTTTATTCTCTACTTTTTCTGGAAAATGGTAATACAAAAAACCAAAAAAAAACTTATTTCTCTTTAATCAATTTCCAAATATCTGCATTTACTTGTTTACTAAAACTAATCATGAATCATACAAAAGGTTTAAACACCAATAAACCCGTTGAACACTGTAACCCTATGCTCTCTCCCAACTTTGAGTTCCCTGTCTACGAAGCTGAAGAGGAGGAGGATGAAGAGATTCCCAAAAAATCTCTCGGTTACTAGAGTATGAAAGGAAGGTCATTCAGCCTCATGAAGAAGCACTAGGAGTGATTAGCTTAGGTTCCGAGGAATCGCCGCTACAATATTCCTGATAAAATTTCAGATGAATGGTGCCGTCGAAACTGCAAAAAAAAACAAAAACAAAAAAAAAATACAACAAGAAGGTAGCGCAGAAGATGGTGGTCACTTACAAGGACTGACATGAGATGTTACTGTATGCTTTGCACGAGTATCGTACTTCAGTGCGCACATCAACAGGGGCAACCCCTTCTCTTTGGTATATGTCATGGAAGCAGTACTTCCCGTAGAAATTGAGATTCCCTCAATGAGAGTTCTAATGGAAGACAAGTTGTCAGAGGCTGAATGGTGCCAAAACATATATGATCAGTTGAATTTGATTGAAGAGAAACGCATGAATGCTTTGTGTCATGGGCAGTTATATCAAAAGAGGATGAAGCAAGCTTTTGACAAGAAGTTTGTCCCCGTGTGTTCCAAGAAGGAGATCTCGTGCTCAAGAAGGTCTTGTCTTTTCAACCCGATTCCAGGGGCAAGTGGACGCCTAACTATGAAGGCCCGTATGTCGTCAAGAGAGTTTTCTCCGGCGGTGCGATGACTCTTGCAACTATGGATGATGATGAACTTCCCCGTCCTGTGAACACCGATGCAGTCAAGAAATACTTTGTCTAGAAATATATAAGAATAGCTCGGTAAGCCGAAAACCCGAAAGTGCGGCTTAGGCAAAAATGAGCGTCTCGATGGATCGAAAACCCGAAAGGGCGGTCCAAGCAAAAATTAGAGACATAAAACAGAAAATAATCATCCTGATAGGTCGAAAACCCGAAAGGGTGATCTATGCAAAAATTAAGGATCAAAAGACAAAGTAACTTCATCAGGTTGGCCATAACTTACTTGGTGCACGTTAGCTGTCAAAGAGACTCTGAATCTGAAGCATCCAAATAGTGAGATTCAAAGTTGTTAGGGAGAATAGCGGTTATTGTGTTCAATATACCTTTCCCATATATTATTTGCCATTTTTCCAAACTTTGTGAGATCCGTGGAGCCACGCCATTGGCGGGCCACCACTCTATTAAATAAATTTGAGCCTGCACCTTTTATTTGGAATTCTCATTGAAGGTGAGAAAAACACACACACAAGAAGGGGGGGTTGAATTGTGTGACTCAAAAACTTGTTTTCTTTTCTTTTCAAACTTAAAGTTAAGTTCAGAGGCTGATATGAATCAGTTCTGAACTGTTATCAGAAGTTATGCAGCGGATTCAATAATGAAAAGAGAAGGGTAAAGAGAGAGACACAGCAAATTATACAGGTTCCTTCTCAATGTGAGAAGTAGTCCTGTCCCCTTGTATCCAACAAGAGAGTTTCACTATAATCTGAAGATTACACAATGCTCAACCACTAAGGAAGAGACTTCCAGTTGCTCAATCACAAAGAAAGAGGCTTCTATGCTCAACCACAAAGGAAGAGGCTCCAATGCTCAAGTCACTAAGACAAGAGACTTCCCAATGCTCAAGTCACTAAGACAAGAGACTTCTGACTCAGACCACAAAGGAATGAGGTTACAAATGCTCAGTATACAGACTGAGACTTTTAGGGACCAAACTGGTTTACAAATGAAATAGTTTGGGGTGAATACTTGATCAAATATCAGAGGTGTTCTCTTAATACAACACATGTTAAGACTCTTAACCTTAAGAAATTCTAAGTTACAAAGACTACATAATTTCTAAGAGTTTTTATGAACTTGACAGTTTTTGACAGAAAACAGAGTGCAGGTTCAGCAATACGTTTCAAAGAGTCTTAGACATTTTCTTCTTCAAATCTTCTTCCTTTTATAGATGAAAATAGAGCTGTTGAAGATTTGCTTGAATTAAGGAATTTAGCCGTTGCAATTGGACTAGGTTACTGCAAAAGTGTGCTGCACTTTATCAGTCAGAACAGAGCAGGTGCCATTTTTGAATTGGCCCACCTTAAAAACTGGAGAATGTTTGGGTCAGGGAGACAACTGTTCCATTGAGTTGTTCTGACACATCCAGGCATTAAATGCGCACAGTACTGGTCACAATCCATGCCACATCAGCTTCAGAAGCTTCTCTGTGAACAGTGATCAGAAGCTGCTTCAGTTGTACGGATCAGAAGCTGGCTTCAGGAGTTGACTGTTGTGTTGACTTCATCAGAAGCACCCAGACATCAGAAGCTGCCTTCAGACTCAGAAGCTGCACTTCAGGAAGCACCACTTCAGGACCTCTTCAGAAGCTTCACTTCAGGAGCACTTCATCAGGACTTCTTCAGAAGCTCTTACTTCAGGAGCACTTCTTCAGGAGTATTTCTTCAGGAGTACTTCTTCAGGACCAGTTTCTTTCTAGCCTTGCAACCTTGCTTCTTGGCTTTCCTTCTTGCTCTTTAGCTTGTTCTTCATAACCATTATCAATCAATACTTATTAAGCATGTGGTTATGAAACACTTGAACAAAGCATTAGCAAATAACCAATTTTCTCTTTAATACTTTGTTATCATCAAAACCATAAAGAGAGATATGTTTACACATAAATGTTTCAACAATCTCCCCCTTACTTCATAAGAGACTTGTTAAACACATTTTGTTCCAACAATCTCCCCCTTTTTGATGATGACAAACATAAGTATTAAATCAGAAAATTGTTGTTAACTTAATTAACAAGTTAACTGCAGGGTGTGAGGTTTGTAAGCTCCCCCTGAGTCTGATCCAAGTTAATTAAGTTCAGTTAAAAATACAACTGTGAAAATTTCAGAATTGTTGTTAAGTTTAATTAACAATCTGACTTCAGGAGATGTTTGTAAGCTCCCCCTAGGTCTGACAGTCCTCAAGGTTAGGTTTGTAAGCTTCCCCTGGTTCTTATCCATGTTAATTAATCTTAACTTAAAACAATATAGTGAAATTTACACTCAGAATTCAAAATGACTTGTTGACTTCAGGTTCTGAGGTTTGTAAGCTCTCCTCCTAAGTCTGATAATCCACAGGATGAGTTTTGTAAGCTCCCTGAGTCTTATCCAAGTTATTTTAAATTCAATTTACTCACTAAGAGTAATGTATCTCACAGAAATGTATCAGAGCCAGAAATTCACTTCAGAGGCTAAGAGTTAGAATCTGTTCTCATAAGTTAAATTCAGTCAGAATTGTATCAGAGCTTAACTGATCAGTATCAGAGCTAGCTTAACAATTGTATCAGAGCTTAACCCTAACAATTGTATCAGAGCTTAATAAGCTTATCTTCTGACATTTTTAACTTATTTTTGAGCTCAGGTGCTTTAATACTTGTTTTACTTTCTCCCCCTTTTGTCATCAACAAAAAGTACTACTTTCTCCCCTTAAGATAGAAAATTTCTCCCCCTTTATCAGAAAGTTGGAAAATATATCTGTATCAGAGCAGAAAAGAATTTTTAAAAGGGTTTGAAAGCATGGATCAAAGCAGTTCAATTTCCCTTTGTAAAAGAGTTCTGACACCAAGTTTAAAAATATTTCAAAAAGATTCAGAATTGGGGGGGTTGAACAAAAGTTTGTGAGATATTTATGCAATCATATGGATAACCAAGCAGCAAGGATAATCATCAGAGCCTACTTGATTTTCAATGAGTATATGACTTGCATTAAAAAAATAGAATGCTGTTCAGAAGCAGAAAAAGTTTGGAGCTTCTGACCAGGTCATTCTGTGTTCAGACATGTCTTGTTCAGTATAAATTGGTTCAGTATCAGAGCAAACCAACCACATTGTGTTCAGTATTAGAGCAAAACATCTCAAGAAGGTATCAGAGCAAATCTTGCAAGAAGGTATCAAAGCAAATCTGAGTTGGTTGAAAGAAAATAGTTCAAATCAAAGCAGGTCTAACTCAAGTTAAAACAAAATAATTTAGAGTATAGACCAACTGAAAATATATCTCAGAGCTTGATACCAATTGAGGATTTTTATCTCAGAGTCTGATACCAAAATACAGTTTTAAGACTGCTGAACTTATATCAGAGCCTGATACCAAATGAAGGTTTATCTCAGAGTCTGATACCAGATAAAAGGTTTCTAAGGACTGAACATTGTCTGATACACTTTGGGCTTTTAAAATGTGTCTGTGCTAAACATTTTGAAAACAAACTGATATCAACTTGAAAATTGTTTGTTAAGCAATTTTAACATTGAATATCAGAGCAGAAAATCACATTTTTACTTGATGACTTTGGGAGGATTAGAGTATAAACTTTCAAAGCTTTAATCATCATTGCCCATAGCTATACTTATCAGATTCTGACCAACATTAGATTTTTATCAGATTCAGAAGTCAGAAAATCCATGTTCTGATCCTTCAGACTCTGAAGTTTTTCAGGCTTAACTTTAGTCAGACTCTCAGAATATGAGTGTTTGATAAGTCTTAGCTTATGATAAACTCAGAATCAAGGATTTCATTCAGATTCAAGCACATTTTCAAGAGATAAAATGCATGTTCAGATTCTTTTTAATAAAATTGAATCTTTCTTCTGTTAGGGGTTTTGTGAATATGTCAGACCATTGATGATCAGTATCAATGAACTGAATATCTAAAACACCCTTCTGAACATAATCTCTTATAAAATGATGTTTTATTTCTATGTGCTTGGCTCTAGAATGCAGGATTGGATTTTTAGACAGACATATAGCAGCAGTATTATCACAATAAATAGGAATATTATCTGCATGAATCTGATAATCCTCTAATTGATGTTTCATCCAGAGCAGTTGTGTGCTGCAACTTGCAGCTGAGATGTATTCTGCTTCTGCTGTTGACAAAGCAATGGTTGCTTGTCTCTTGCTGGCCCAGGATATCAGATTCTCACCAAGAAACTGACAGTTTCCACTGGTGGATTTTCTTTCAATCCTGTCCCCAGCATAGTCAGCATCACAGAATCCAACTAGCTTATAATTTAGAGATTTCTTATACAGAAGTCCCAAATTAGTTGTTCCTTTCAGATACCTGAAGATTCTCTTGACAGCAGTCATATGAGATTCTCTAGGATCTGATTGGAATCTAGCACACAGACACACACTAAATAAAATATCTGGCCTAGAAGCAGTTAAGTATAGGAGAGAACCTATCATACCTCTGTACAGCTTCTGATCTACCTTAGTGCCATTGTCCTCTTTGCTTAAGATGCAGGTGGGATGCATTGGTGTTGTCATCAGCTTGCAATCATCCAACTGGAACTTTTTCAGAAGCTCCTTGGTGTATTTTGACTGATGAACATAAACACCATCTTTGCATTGGTTGATTTGAATTCCCAAGAAGAATTTCAGCTCACCCATCATGCTCATTTCAAATTCATCCTGCATTAACTTAGAAAATTCTTTGCAAAGGGAGGCATTAGTAGAACCAAATATGATATCATCAACATAGATTTGCACAATTAAGATTTCTTTCTTAACAGTTTTCCTAAAAAGTGTATTGTCAACTTGACCTCTTACAAAATTATTCTTAATTAAGAAGTTGCTTAGCCTTTCATACCAAGCTCTGGGAGCTTGTTTCAGACCATACAAAGACTTCTTAAGTTTAAAAACATGATTTGGATATATAACATCTTCAAAACCAGGAGGTTGTTTGACATACACTTCTTCAGAAATCACACCATTTAAGAAAGCACTCTTAACATCCATTTGATATAAGATGATATCATGATTAATAGCATAAGAAAGAAGTAACCTGATTGCTTCCAGTCTTGCTACTGGAGCAAAAGTTTCAGTGTAGTCAATTCCTTCTTGCTGGCTGTACCCTTGAGCTACTAATCTAGCCTTGTTTCTGATCACTTCTCCTTGTTCATTGAGCTTGTTCCTGAACACCCATTTTGTTCCAATGATGTTCTTCTGATCAGGTTTTGCAACAAGATCCCATACATCATTTCTTTGAAATTGGTTCAGCTCTTCTTGCATTGCTACAATCCAAACATCATCAGCAAGTGCTTCATCAGCAGTTGTAGGCTCAATCATGGAGAGCAGGCCAAGCATAGACTCATTCTGAGTGAATGCTGATCTTGTCTTCCTTGGACTGTTCTTGTTTCCAATGATCAACTCCTCAGGATGTGAAGACTTGTACTTGAATGAGGTTCTGGGTGGATTAGCTTCTGAAGGGCCATCAGGGATTTGTTCAGAAACATGCTGATCTTGATTTGCATCAGGAGTAGTGTTATTGTTGGAGAGTTTCTCAGATTCTTCATTGTTTTCAGCTTCTGAACCTTCATCAGAACCTGAACTGGGTTCAGCTTCTGAAGGTTCTTCTGAGATTCTGACATCTGCAAAACTCTCAACCAGCTCTGGTATTTCACTACCAGGCTTCTTATCATCAAACCTAATGTGTATAGCTTCTTCAACAACATGTGTTTCAGAATTATACACCCTGTATGCCTTAGATCTCTCTGAGTATCCTAAAAAGGTACCCTTTTGAGCCTTGGCATCAAATTTCTTTAGGTAGACCTTATTGTTCAGTATGTAACACGTACAACCAAACTGATGAAAATAAGAAATACTTGGTTTTCTTCCTTTAAATAATTCATATGAAGTTTTATTCAGAATGGGTCTGATATAGATCCTGTTCTGAATATAACATGCTGTGTTTACAGCTTCTGCCCAAAAGTACTTAGCAATTTTTGACTCATGGATCATGGTTCTGGCCATCTCTTGTAAAGACCTGTTCTTTCTCTCTACAACTCCATTTTGTTGTGGAGTTCTAGGAGATGAGAACTCATGGAGAATTCCATGGTCTTCACAAAAGTTTTCAAAAGGTTCATTTTCAAATTCACCACCATGATCACTTCTAATTTTCAAAATTCTCAAATCAGTTTCTGTTTGTACTTGTTTGCAGAATTTGAAAAACACATCATATGTTTCATTTTTGGTTCTGAGGAATTTAACCCAAGTCCACCTACTATAATCATCAACAATCACTAGTCCATACTTCTTCCCATTGATTGAAGCAGTTCCAACAGGACCAAACAAATCAATGTGAAGGAGTTCTAGAGGTTTTGAGGTGGAAACAATGTTCTTTGATTTAAAAGAAGTTTTAAAAAATTTTCCTATTTGGCATGCTGAGCACAAAGCATCTGAGTGATAATCAATACTGGGTAAGCCTCTGACCAGCTGTAACTTGCTAAGCTTGGAGATGAGTCTCCAGTTAGCATGTCCCAGCCTTTTGTGCCAGACCCATTTCTCATCACTCACAGACAGAAGGCAAACTACCTTCTGCTGAACCAAATCAGAAAAATTTATTTTGTAAACATTGTTTTTCCTACAGCCTCTGAACACTACAGACTTATTTTCATTGTTGATTACAGTGCAAGTGTTCTTATTAAACAAGGACTTCATAATTACTATCACATAATTGACTTATGCTAAGTAAATTATGTCTAAGTCCATCTACCAGCCAAACATTATCAATGTACAGGGAAGAATTACCTATCTTACCAGTACCAATGATCTTTCCTTTCTGACTTCCTCCAAACCCCACAGTTCCTCCCTCTTTCAGAGTTAGGGTTTGGAACATAGACTTGTCCCCTGTCATATGATGCGAGCATCCACTGTCCAGGTACCAGGACCTTTCCTTTTCTTTGGATGTTAAGCATATCTGCAATTGAAATTATCTCAGACTTAGGTACCCAGATTTTCATGGGTCCTTTGGGGTTAGTCCTGAAAGGTTTTGGCTTTTTAAACTTGTGTCTGAAGTTATGATGTTCAGACTTGTTCTGATACTTAGGATATGAATCCTTATATCTTGAATCAGTCTGAGTTTCAGGACCTGAATACTTCAGAACCTGAGTTCTCAAAGGTTTGGACTTAGACTTCTTCAGAACCTGAGACTTGGAGGTCTTTGGTTCTGATTTGTTCAGAGTCTGAACCATTGAGTACTTTGGTTCTGATCTCTTCATAATTCTAACTTTGTTTACTTCAGGCACAAGACAAGCTTCAGTTTTGCCTTTCTTAAAACTGTTTGAAGAAGAAAACTGATTGGTTTGCTTTGGCTTGCTTTGCCTAACATTCTGAGATTGAAAATGTTTTACATTGACTGGTTTAACAGATTTTGAAGTTTTAATAAACCCAGTCTTAGAAAAATTTGAATCAGATTTATTCAGATTCTGAGACTTACTAGTTCCAGGTTCTGAACACTTCAGATTCTGAACTTTTTCAGGTTCAGAGTTTGATTTCCTCTTACTCTTAGGCTTAGGAACTTTTGGCTTAGATTTGGGCAGGGTTTTAACATCTGCCTTCATCTTACCCTTAGGTTCAGAAGCTTCAGAGTCTGAGTTGTTCAGAACTTCAGAGTTAGTTTCAGATTCTGATATTTTCAACTTCTCAGAGTTATCAGAAGCATGCACAAAGCATATACCATTGCCTTTTAAGATATTTTCAGAACATGAAGGTGAGTTTAATTCATTTGAAGGTTTAAATGCATCATAGCCAATGCCTTCACCTTTGTTTCTGATCATATTATACATCATGGAGGCAATTTTTGTTCTATTAAATCCAGTTAACATGAAATCCTGAAGAGCTATTTCCTGTTTATTAGGAACCTCTTCAGATTTCTTATGAGCCTCTTTTCTGAGTTCCTCAACTTCCTCATCATATTCAAAAATTTGATTCTGAAGTTTAAGGTTTTCCTCAGACAGCAAGTTTGTTTGATTTTTCAAAGACTTAATTTCTTTTAACTTGCTTTTAAGATGACTCATAAGATCATTAATTGTTTTAATTAAATCAGATCTAGAGAGTTCAGAATATACCTCATCTTCTTCATCAGAATCTGAACATGATTCTGCATCAGAAGATGCAATTGCCATTAGGGCTAGGTTTGCTTCTTCTTCATCAGATTCTGACTCATTATCCAGATCATCCCATGTAGCCATGAGACTCTTCTTAAGCTTATTTCTGAAACTGTTGGACTTTGAGCTGGACTTCTTTGCTTTTTCCTTTGATTTTTCCTTCTGAAGATCAGGACAATCAGCAATGAAGTGGCCAGGCTTTTTGCAGTTGTAGCAGCTTTCCATCAGGATATCCCTCTTTGAACCAGAACTAGATCCTCTAAAATTACTGCTTCTGTTAGAGAACTTTTTCCTTCTATTCATCAGATACTGAAGTCTTTTAGAAATCATTGCAAGCTCATCAGCATCTGAATCTTCATCAGAATTTCCCTCAGGAAACTCTTCTTCAGATTCAATTGCTTTCAAAGCTTTAGCAGGTTTTCTTTTAGACTTCAGAGCTAATGTTTTTGGCTCTCTAACAGACTCATCCTCATTGAGTCCCAGTTCATGCACCTTGAGGGAGCTTATAAGATCTTTAATACTTAAAGTATTTAGATCCTTAGCTTCCTCAATGGCAGTCACTTTAGGTCTCCATTTAGATGGCAGACTTCTGAGGATTTTATTCACATGGTCAGCTGTGGTGTAACTCTTCTTCAGAATTTGAAGTCCAGAAACCAGAGTCTGAAACCTTGAGAACATAGTCTCAATGTTTTCATCCTCTTTCATTCTGAACAATTCATATTGCTGAACAAGTATGTTTGCCTTAGCTTCTCTAACCTTCTGATTACCTTCATAGTTAGAGCAGAGGGATGTGAATATAGCTTTGGCTGTTGACTTGTCACTCAGCTTCTGATACTCAGTATGAGGTAATGAATCCACAACGATTCCTCTCACATGATGATGCTTCCTATAGATCTTTCTTTCTGCATCACTCAGAGTTCTTCTGTTGACAGCAACACCTTCTTCATCTACAGGTATTGAGATTCCATCTTCAATAATATCCCATAGAGTATCATCAATCCCAATAATGTGACTATACATTTTACTCTTCCACCAAGAGAATTTTTCTGGGTCACCAGTAAACATAGGAGGTTTATTGTGTGACCTAGACTTCTTTTCTTCAGTACCATAGTCATATTGTACATTTCTTTGATTTCTGGGAGATGGTGGATTTATGGGAGAGGGTGGAGGTGAACCACTAGTTGAGGTCATGTTTTTCTCAGGATCCTACTGACACACTGTTAAGTGTTAATATCAGAACCGGAGCTCTGATACCAACTGAAGATGAGAAAAACACACACACAAGAAGGGGGGGTTGAATTGTGTGACTCAAAAACTTGTTTTCTTTTCTTTTCAAACTTAAAGTTAAGTTCAGAGGCTGATATGAATCAGTTCTGAACTGTTATCAGAAGTTATGCAGCAGATTCAATAATGAAAAGAGAAGGGTAAAGAGAGAGACACAGCAAATTATACAGGTTCCTTCTCAATGTGAGAAGTAGTCTTGTCCCCTTGTATCCAACAAGAGAGTTTCACTATAATCTGAAGATTACACAATGCTCAACCACTAAGGAAGAGACTTCCAGTTGCTCAATCACAAAGAAAGAGGCTTCTATGCTCAACCACAAAGGAAGAGGCTTCCAATGCTCAAGTCACTAAGACAAGAGACTTCTGACTCAGACCACAAAGGAATGAGGTTACAAATGCTCAGTATACAGACTGAGACTTTTAGGGACCAAACTGGTTTACAAATGAAATAGTTTGGGGTGAACACTTGATCAAATATCAGAGGTGTTCTCTTAATACAACACAGGTTAAGACTCTTAACCTTAAGAAATTCTAAGTTACAAAGACTACAGAATTTCTAAGAGTTTTTAGAACTTGACAGCTTTTGACAGAAAACAGAGTGCAGGTTCAGCAATACGTTTCAAAGAGTCTTAGACATTTTCTTCTTCAAATCTTCTTCCTTTTATAGATGAAAATAGAGCTGTTGAAGATTTGCTTGAATTAAGGAATTTAGCCGTTGCAATTGGACTAGGTTACTGCAAAAGTGTGCTGCACTTTATCAGTCAGAACAGAGCAGGTGCCATTTTTGAATTGGCCCACCTTAAAAACTGGAGAATGTTTGGGTCAGGGAGACAACTGTTCCATTGAGTTGTTCTGACACATCCAGGCATTAAATGCGCACAGTACTGGTCACAATCCATGCTACATCAGCTTCAGAAGCTTCTCTGTGAACAGTGATCAGAAGCTGCTTCAGTTGTACGGATCAGAAGCTGGCTTCAGGAGTTGACTGTTGTGTTGACTTCATCAGAAGCACCCAGACATCAGAAGCTGCCTTCAGACTTAGAAGCTGCACTTCAGGAGCACCACTTCAGGACCTCTTTAGAAGCTTCACTTCAGGAGCACTTCTTCAGGACTTCTTCAGAAGCTCTTACTTCAGGAGTATTTCTTCAGGAATACTTCTTCAGGACCAGTTTCTTTCTAGCCTTGCAACCTTGCTTCTTGGCTTTCCTTCTTGCTCTTTAGCTTGTTCTTCATAACCATTATCAATCAATACTTATTAAGCATGTGGTTCTGAAACACTTGAACAAAGCATTAGCAAATAACCAATTTTCTCTTTAATACTTTGTTATCATCAAAACCATAAAGAGAGATATGTTTACACATAAATGTTTCAACAATCTCCCCCTTACTTCATAAGAGACTTGTTAAACACATTTTGTTCCAACAATCTCCCCCTTTTTGATGATGACAAACATAAGTATTAAATAAGAAAATTGTTGTTAACTTAATTAACAAGTTAACTGCAGGGTGTGAGGTTTGTAAGCTCCCCCTGAGTCTGATCCAAGTTAATTAAGTTCAGTTAAAAATACAACTGTGAAAATTTCAGAATTGTTGTTAAGTTTAATTAACAATCTGACTTCAGGAGAGGTTTGTAAGCTCCCCCTAGGTCTGACAGTCCTCAAGGTTAGGTTTGTAAGCTTCCCCTGGTTCTTATCCATGTTAATTAATCTTAACTTAAAACAATATAGTGAAATTTACACTCAGAATTCAAAATGACTTGTTGACTTCTGAGGCTAAGAGTTAGAATCTGTTCTCATAAGTTAAATTCAGTCAGAATTGTATCAGAGCTTAACTGATCAGTATCAGAGCTAGCTTAACAATTGTATCAGAGCTTAACCCTAACAATTGTATCAGAGCTTAATAAGCTTATCTTCTGACAATTTTAACTTATTTTTGAGCTCAGATGCTTTAATACTTGTTTTACTTTCTCCCCCTTTTGTCATCAACAAAAAGTACTACTTTCTCCCCTTAAGACAGAAAATTTCTCCCCCTTTTGTATTTAAGTCTCTTCTTCCCGTCGAAGCAAAGATTTCATCTTCATATCTACGGACGAAGAAACTTAAATAGGGGCATCTGTCATACCCCAATTTTTGACCTAAGATTCCATTTTTATGTCTTTTGGTCTGAAACATTTTTTTCGAAAGAAAAATTTCGGCAAAGAGATATTTTAAAACACCTCATTTTTAATTTGTTTTAGGGCCACTTTTTATCTTTATCTATTTTTTTATTATATTTACTTTTATTTTCATTTTTTGTATTTTTGTTATTCTTCTTTTATTATTATTATTATTTATTTATTTTTCTTTTATTATTATTGTTATTATTTTGTTTTTTTTTTAAAAAAAAATCAAAAAATGCTGCAAACACAACCTGTCAGCGCCCCTGTTTTCTTGTTTTCTTCCATCATTCCTTGTCCAAAAACAGACCTAAATCTTCACCAAAATCAGAGGCAAAGTCACTTCCTTCCCTCTTTAATCATTATTAACCAAAACTTTTGCCAAACACACACAAAAATCCAGCATTCAATTATGTCCCATGGTCACAAGAAGAACTTCAAAATGCCTATATAACAGGGACGAAAATCAGAGGAAAGGGGAGGAGATCATAATCAAATCACAGAAACAGCAAAATCACATAAGAAAATCTCTACAAAAAAAAACTCTTTCATACCAAAACCGCCCTCCTCCCTGAACAAACAGAACCACTTCCTCTCCTCCCAAACCTCAACAAACAGAACCACTTCCTCTCCCCTGAACCGAAACAGAACCACTTCCTCTCCTCCCAGACCTCAACAAACAGAACCACTTCCTCTCCTCCCAAACCTCAACACACAACCGCACAACAAAACCTCCCTAAAACCCAACAAAAACCCTAAAATAAAACACACACAACAACACAAAACTAACCTCCTCCCCCCACTACACAAAATCCGAAACACCACCACCCACAACCACCACCAATCCAAACCAAAAGAAGAGAAAGAAGGTAGTTTTCAAAGATTTTTTTAAAATCTAGATCTAGGAGTTTTCAAAATTTTTTGAAAGTTTTGGGTGTAGATTCAAAAGGAGGGTGAGGAGAAGAGTAATTTTTTTTTTTTTGAAAAATGGTGGAGTTTTAAAACTATTCAAGGAGACTCTGAATGATCAGTCCTCTGTATGATCATCAGAAACTGGATCATCAGACTCTGAATGATCAGACTCTGGATCATCAGACGTTGAATGATCAGACTCGGGATCATCAGACTCTGAAGGATCAGACTCAGAATGATCAGACGTCCCAGATCTAACTCTGCTGGCCCAACGTATTTGGGCATGTTTACTTCCTATCTGGTCTTTTTTTCTTACTTCCTGCACCCCAAATTTTATTTTTTACACCTCCCTGTTATTTCTTTTTTTTTCTTTGCATTTTTATTATTTCTTTTTTATTGTTCTTTTATTTTTAGCATCTTATTTATATGCATCTCACATCACCTCATGCATTTTTATGCTATCTGTCATTTTATTTTCATTTGTCATTTTATTTATTTATTTATGCCATTAGAATGTATTTTAAGATAAATGTAAAATATAAATGAGAATATGCATTGCATTCATTTTCATGCCGAATAGTTTAATTGATAATCCAAGGAAAAGGGGACTTTCATTTTGATCCAACGTCATTATGAAATCCCTCGCGTTTAGTTTATTTTATCACACTTAATCTTTTTTCAACTCCAAGTAAAAAACCATAAAAAATAAAAAAAAAATTCATATATTTAAAATCCCATCAAAAATATGTTTTATTAACAAACCTTGGATTTCAAACCAAGCAGCTTTCTTTTAATCAAACTTTAATCAATCTTAATCATATTAGACTTCATTTTCTACAATTAAAATCAATCAACTTCACTCTTTTGCCACTTTGACTCATCTTATCTTTTACAACATTTTCAAATTTTGAAATCAATCAAACAAATCACTCGGCTTTTTTACCCCGAACTACATGATTTTGATCCCATTCGGGTATGTAGGCAAAAAACTTTGTCTTTCCAAATCAATAAAAATAACAAAAACATTTTACTCTTCAACAAAAATAACAAAAACATTTTCTTTCTTTTTAATCATCACTTTAATCTTTTTACACTTAAGTCTTTACTTACAAAACAAATAATCAATTTTAGCATAAAGATAATTAAAAACAAGAGGTTTCTATATAGTACTATAGACGTTTAAGGTGCTAATACCTTTCCTTTGCGTAACCAACCCCCGAACCTTGATCTCTAAAAATATAGGGTTTTTTTTCGAACTTTCCCATTTTCTTGGAAAAATAAAAGGTCGGTGGTGAATCTTAATTTTGCGAGTCAACGCTAATCAATAGCTTGATCTCCGAAAATCACCGCGACACACATGTTCATACACAAAATGGACTTGCTGAATCATTTATCAAGCGTACACAGTTAATTGCAAGACCACTTCTCATGAGATGCAAACTCCCAATTTCCACTTGGGGACATGCACTTTTGCATGCTGCATCATTGATTCGCATCAGACCACCACGTTATAATAACTCTTCCCCTTTAAAATTAATTTTTGGTTGATGACACCTTGTCATTACGTGTAATTTTCTAAGAGTTTTTGTTAGTTTTATCTTCTTTCGTTTAGCATTTTGAGACAGTTTGAGGTGCAAAAGAGCAAGAAATCATCAGAACTTGAAGTGACTGAATCGTGACACGATTTGGGCATCGTGTCACGATTTCCTAACCAGAGAAGAAGTGAAATTCTGCCTATAAAATCGTGTCACGATTTCATAATCGTGTCACGATTGGGAAACCAGTTTGCGTAATCCTTGGGAGCTTTAATGAAGGATCGTGTCACGATTGTCTGCATCGTGCCACGATTATGGACTCAGGTTGCCTATTTTAGCTGATTCGTTTTCAGAAACAAGGGTTCGGAAATTGGAAGAATAGAAGCACGATTTTGAGAGCAAGGAACTGAAGCGGTGGCCACTCCATCCAACTCACAGTCAGTTCACGTATGTTCTTATGTTCTTATTGATTAAGCTATTTTGTAATCCAATTATGAGTAGCTAAATTCTCCATTGTTAGGGATGAGATTAGCTAGATGATGACTCTTGTTTTGTAACCTTAATCTGATCATTGAATGAATTTGTTGAATCATGTTTTCTTATCTTTGTGCTTAATGCTTTTATTGATTGATCATCTTTAAATTGTTGTATGATTCATGGAAGTGGAATGTATGAATGCTTTAAGATAAGAAATTCTCGCCTTTGTAATCTAGGAATAGATGCAAACCCTTGGAACCATTCAATAATTCAAGTCCGTTCATGCTTAATTCTAATTTGTAAAACTTGCTAAGGAATTAGGGTTTTCTTTAGAATTAAAGATTCTGTCGCTAAGGAATTAGGGCAAGAGTATTTAAGAGAATTAGGTCATGATTCATTAAACAAGTTCATTGATCGTTGTTAAGTGATTATCTTGAGTTCGGAGTCTAGTGAAGCTCATCCCTGACAAGCTTTTATCTCTGAAATTCAAACCCATTTTACTTTACGCACTTTTCTTTTATTAACAATCAAACAAACCTCGTACCCTTTTGTTCAATTGAGTTTTCAAAATTACATTCTAATCGTTAACCCAGTCTTTGTGTTCGACACTCGGTTTACCGTTTTAACTTTACTACTTGAACGATTTCGTACACTTGCGAAAATCGCCATCAAGTTTTTGGCGCCGTTGCCGGGGACTGCCAATTAACTGTTGAATTGTAATTTCTTTTACTCAATTGAAATTTTTTGCTCTGCAATAAAATTACTTTTGCTGTTACGAATTTTATTTTTACTTTTATTTTTGTTCTCACTCTCAATAACTCACGTTTGTCTAATCTTGTATGCGAGGCCAGGCCTCAGCTGAACTTCTCTTTGACGCGGAAATTGAAAAGACTTGCCGTGCAAATCGCAAAGCAGCTCAATTAAGAAAGCAAAGAGAGAAGGAAGGGACGAGTGAAATTGAGATCAACACAGACGAACAGGTCACTGAGGAGATAGAAGTTGTTGAAAGGATGGCGGAATTAAACCCACCACCTCCTCCACCTGAAGAGAGACTCCTCGGAGATTATGGTGCCCGTGATCGAAACCGCAACAGGTTGACCATTGCTAACCATCCTGTGACGGTTAACAAGTTTGAGATCAACCCAGGACTACTCCGTGAATTGAAAGAAAAACAGTTTGCTGGGAAGTACAATGAAGATGCCAACAAACATTTGAAAAATTTCTTTGTGATATGTGAGACAACAAAGGTGGATGGGAACTCGGAAGAAGCCAAACGGTTGCGGTTGTTTCCATTCTCCCTAACCGATGATGCTAAGGAGTGGTTTGATTCTCTACCAACTGGGAGTATTACAACATGGAATGAGATGGAAGACAAGTTCTTGGAGCAGTTCTTTCCTACAACATTGTTTGTACGCAGACGTCAAGACATTTCCAACTTTCAACAGAAGGATGGAGAATCACTCGGAGAATCTTATAAGAGGTACAAGAAATTGTTGTCAGCCTGTCCAGACCACAATTATGACAGCACAGTGCAGATGCAGATTTTTTGTAATGGTCTACGCCTTTCTACTAGACAAGTCCTCGACACAGCTTCTGGTGGTTCCATAAATTTCAAAACTGCTTCCCAAATCATCAAAGTCATTGAAGCGGTTGCTCTGAATGAACAAATGGAGATGTATGACAGAACAGGTGGCACAAGAGGAGGACTCATAGACTTGAATCAACTTGAAGTTAAAAATGCTCAAAACATACTCACTAGCAAGCAGATTCAAGAAGCAGTGTCCGCTGAAGTAACAAAGAGATTGGCGGCTCTCAATATAGGCCAACCTTTAACTGCTCCGGTTAACCAAATGAATACTGTGAAGTGTGATTGGTGTGCAGGTCCTCATTTTACCATGCATTGTGATGTACCCATGGATGCAGCTCAAGTAGAAGCGGTGAATTTCCTTAGTAACCAAGGGGGTCGTCAGCAGAACAATCCCTATTCCAACACTTTCAATCCAGGCTGGAGGAATCACCTAAATTTCTCGTGGAAAACTCCAAAAAACTGCTTCCAGAATCCACAACAAGGAATCCCATCAAATCCTACTCCCCCAAAGAAAGCTGACTGGGAATTGGCCATTGAAGCAATGTCATCAAGCGTGAACTCTCTCACTCAAGAAACCAGGGCCTCACAAAAGAACACCACTGCCTCAATCAAAAATCTTGAGATTCAAGTTGGTCAAATTGCCCAACAAATTGCACAAAGACCTCCCGGAAATCTGCCTAGCAACACAGTTGCCAATCCCAAAGGACACGAAAGTGTGAATGCAGTCATGACCAGAAGCAGAAGGGTTGAAGACTCACAACAACCTAAAGATACACAAGGTGGGGGTGAGTCATCCGATGAGTTAGTGGAAGTGCAAGTTGAAGTCCGGGAGAATACACCACAAGAGGTGGCTGGAGAACCAGAAAATCCAAAGAAGAATGAGTTACCAAAGCCACAGATTAAGCTACCGTTCCCACAAAGGTTGAAAAAAGAAAAAGACAAGAAGAGTTTTGGTAAATTCCTTGAGATGTTCAAAAAGTTACAAATCAACATCCCTTTTGCCGAAGCTCTCGAACAAATGCCAACCTATGCAAAATTCATGAAGGACATCATTTCAAGGAAGATAAGCATTGGTGATGAGGATGTGATGCTCACTGAACAGTGTAGTGCGGTGTTACAAAGAAAAATTCCAAAGAAACTCAAAGATCCTGGAAGTGTTACTATTCCTTGTACCATTGGGGATAGAACTTTCAAGAAAGCACTGATCGACCTTGGAGCAAGTGTAAGTTTAATGCCTTTGTCTATTTACAAGAAGTTAGGGATTGGAACGGTGAGAGATACAAGAATGACCTTGCAGTTTGCAGATAAATCCTACAAATACCCCTATGGTATTGTGGAAGATGTACTTGTTAAGGTTGACAAATTCATCTTTCCAGTTGACTTTGTTGTTCTTGAAATGGAAGAAGATGAGGATATACCGCTGATTTTGGGGAGACCGTTTTTACAAACCGGAAGGTGTATGATTGACTTAGAAGATGGGACGTTAACTCTAAAGGGTGACGATGAGGTGGTGAAGCTCAATGTTCTCCAAGCAATGAAGCATCCGAAAGAAAAGGAGGAATGCTACAGGGTTGACATACTTAGCTCAATCGTGAAAGACAAGTTTGAAGCTGAAATTCCAGCTTTACCACTTGAGAGAGTATTAAGCTCATCAGCAGAAGTTGTTGAGGAAGGTGAAGATCCTAGAGAAGTTGATGTTCTAGCCATGTTAGAAGCCTTCCCGTCCTATCACCGACGCACACCGACTAAATGGGAGGAGTTACATCCGAATGAAGAAGCTGTTGAGAAAAAGTCAAAAAAAGTACCGGTAGTTGAGCTAAAACAACTGCCCCCTCATTTGAAATATGTGTTCCTGGGTGAGAAAGAAGAGTACCCAGCCATCATAAATGCAAGCCTGAATAAACTTGAAGAAGAAAAGCTCCTGAGAGTCCTGAGAATGCACAAGGGTGCAATAGGGTGGTCCATTGAAGACTTGAAGGGTACAAGTCCTACTGTGTGTATGCATAAGATCTTAATGGAAGAGAACTACATACCGGTGGTCCAACCACAACGTAGGCTCAATCCTACCATGAAAGAGGTGATTAGAAAGGAGGTGGTTAAGTTGCTTGAAGCTGGTCTCATCTATCCTATATCTGACAGTTCGTGGGTGAGTCCGGTCCAAGTAGTTCCAAAAAAGGGTGGTACTACAGTGGTAATGAATGAGAAGAATGAATTGATCCCGACCCGCACTGTCACTGGCTGGAGAGTTTGCATAGACTATAGACGGTTAAACACATCTACTCGGAAGGATCATTTCCCATTACCGTTTATTGATCAAATGCTCGAAAGGTTGGCGGGGCATGAGTACTACTGCTTTTTGGATGGGTATTCCGGATACAACCAAATTGCGGTGGCACCTGAAGATCAAGAGAAAACAGCCTTCACATGTCCTTATGGGATATTTGCTTACAGGAGGATGCCATTCGGGTTGTGCAATGCCCCCGCTACTTTTCAAAGGATGTCCATATTCTCCGATATGATTGAAAAACATATCGAAGTTTTTATGGACGATTTTTCTGTCTTTGGCTCTTCTTTTGATAATTGTTTGAATAATTTATCTCTTGTATTGGAAAGGTGTCAAAAATCTAATTTGGTCCTAAACTGGGAAAAATGTCATTTCATGGTGAGAGAAGGAATTGTCCTTGGTCACCGAATCTCTTACAAAGGGATAGAGGTGGACCAAGCAAAAATGGAAGTTATTGAAAAACTTCCTCCTCCCACCAATGAAAAAGGCATTAGGAGCTTTTTAGGACATGGAGGTTTTTATAGGAGGTTCATCAAAGATTTTTCAAAAATAGCAAAACCCCTTACTAATCTGCTAGTAAAAGACACACCTTTCCAATTCAATGATGAGTGTCTGAATGCTTTTAACACTCTTAAGCAAAAACTAATAACAGCCCCCATTGTCACTGCTCCCGATTGGTCACTACCTTTTGAAATAATGTGTGACGCCAGTGATACAGCTGTTGGGGCAGTTCTCGGGCAAAGGAAAGATAAGTTGTTGCATGTCATTTACTATGCTAGTCATGTTTTAAACCCAGCACAACTTAACTATGCCACTACAGAAAAAGAACTCTTGGCTGTTGTCTATGCCTTTGATAAATTTAGATCATACTTGTTAGGGTCTAAAGTCATTGTTTACACTGACCATGCTGCTCTAAGGTATTTGTTTTCTAAGCAGGAATCAAAACCGAGACTTCTTAGATGGATATTGCTGTTGCAGGAATTTGACCTGGAGATCCGAGACAAGAAGGGATCAGAGAATATTGTGGCTGACCATCTCTCCCGACTAGAGAAGATGGATGAAACTGATCAGCAGAGGCCTATCAAAGACCTCTTTGCAGATGAACACATTTTAGCCATAACAATGGTGCCGTGGTTTGCAGACTTTGCTGAACTACATGGTAGGTAAGGTGATACCCGTTGATTTCAATTCCCAACAGCGCAAGAAATTCCTGCACGATTGTAAGTATTACGTGTGGGATGAACCTTATCTGTATAAAAGGGGGGTTGACGGGCTATTAAGAAGATGTGTCCCTGAGGAAGAGCAAGAAAAAGTGTTGTGGCATTGTCATGACTCCAATTACGATGGTCACTTTAGTGGAGATAGGACAGCTGCCAAGGTGCTCCAATCTGGTCTGTTTTGGCCAACCTTGTTTAAGGATGCTTTTGCCTATGTTAAGAGATGTGACCACTGCCAACGCACAGGAAATATTTCCAAAAGAAACGAGATGCCTCAAAACCCGGTGCTGGAAGTGGAAATCTTTGATGTATGGGGTATTGATTTCATGGGACCATTCCCATCCTCATATTCAAAGGTTTACATTCTGTTGGCAGTGGATTATGTCTCTAAGTGGGTGGAAGCTATCGCCACGCAGACCAATGATGCTCAGGTAGTAATTTCTTTCCTTCAGAAAAATATTTTTTCACGCTTTGGGGTCCCTACAACGTTAATCAGTGATGAAGGAACCCATTTCCTCAACCGGAAGATGGAGACTTTGCTGAAAAAGTACAATGTGCATCACCGGATTGCTACACCGTACCATCCTCAGACGAGTGGACAAGTGGAGGTTTCAAATAGACAAATAAAGCAAATCTTGGAGAAGACTTGTGAATTCCTCACGGAAGGATTGGTCCGTCAAGCTGGATGATGCACTGTGGGCATACAGAACTGCCTTCAAAACTCCCATAGGTATGTCTCCTTTTCAAATTGTTTATGGAAAATCTTGTCACTTACCATTGGAACTAGAGCACAAAGCCTTGTGGGCCACTAAATTCCTGAATTTTGATCTCTCGAAAGCAGGCGAATCCCGGATTCTTCAACTCCATGAGTTAGATGAATTCCGGAATTCAGCCTACGAAAATGCCAAATTTTTTAAAGAGAAAACAAAGAAATGGCATGACAAGAAGATTCAAAATAGGGAATTTAGGGAAGGGCAGCTAGTTCTTCTTTTCAATTCTAGGTTAAAGCTGTTTCCTGGAAAGTTGAGGTCCAGATGGTCAGGACCGTTTAAAGTGGTGAAAGTGTTTCCTTATGGAACAGTGGAGGTGAAGGACCCAGACTCGGATAGAACCTTCAAGGTCAACGGACAAAGGCTCAAACCATACTTTGAAGTCAAATTTGAGCGTCCGACCGAGTCGATCAAACTGAAATCCACGTGATCCAGTGGTACGTCAAGCTCGGGACGTTAAACACGCGCTAGGTGGGAGGCAACCCACTCAGTATCCTTTGTTTTATTTCGTTTTATTTTTCTTAAAAAACAAAAAAATAATTGTAGCAAAACCATTTTCAGGGCAGAAATTTTTCTAAGTTACACAAGTGTGCTCTCTGCCTAGCAAATCGTGACACGATTTTGCTCCTTCAAAATTTTTGTCTTTCTGCCACAAAAATCGTGACACGATTCCTAAATCGTGACATGATTTCATTTTTCAAAACACCATACTTTCTGCCACAAAAATCGTGACACGATCCTGGAATCGTGACACGATTCTGAAATTTTTGACCGTTACAAGCTTCAATCGTGACACGATTACTTCACATCGTGACACGATTGCTGGGCAATTTTGAAAAATTTGACCGTTACAAAGGCAATCGTGTCACGATCCATCCCAATCGTGACACGATTTCCTCAGTCTATATATATGCCCTTCAGAAATTCATTCTCACAAATTGGAAAACCTGCCGTTACTCTGCCCAAATTTCATCAGACTCCACTACCCACGAAAATCCATCCTTTTCCTTCCCTTAAACATCATCCCTACCATCTTTCTCCCCACAAACTCATCAAATTTCATCCCTCCAAACCAACTCTTCACCATGCCTCCCGTCTTAAGAACCAAACACACTGCAAAAAGGCCAAAAACCACAAAAACCACCAAAACCACCGCCAAACGCAAACCAAACACTGTCCGTACCGAAGCCGCACCACCCGCACAACCAGCCTTCAAATTCATTAACAAAGAGGCACAAGAACGTTTTGTCGAAAGCAAGGCCTTCAAAGTGGTAATGGAGCGCAGGTTCGATGTGATTAATTTGGGAAAATATGCTGAGTTTGAGGGCATGCTACAGGCCAGGAATTGGGAACTGCTGAACAATATGGTGTTTGACACTTCCAACAAGACGGTAACACTGGAATTCTATGCAAATGCCAGGTACAGTACTGCCATGTATCAGGCATACGTTTGCGGAAAAACCATTGATTATAGCCCTTGATGCTATTAATCAATTGCTGGGTTTGACCGCTCCGGAGGAGTGTGGGGTCAAGAGGAGAAGAGCTGCGGTGAAAGACATGACGGATGATGATTTTGCTGGGTTACTGAACATGCTGTGCAGGCCGGGCACCACATGGAGAAGAGCACGGATGCTGGCCAAAGCTGACTTCATGCCATCTCCTAAGGCGTGGGCATCCTTTGTAGTGCAGACTCTGGAGGGCACGTCGTGCACATCTGAAATCCCACTGAAGAGAATTTTAACTATTGATGCTATTCTGTCAGGTGAGGACATCAATGTTGGGGAGCTGATCGCCAACAACATTCGGGAGATCGCACTGAGTAAGCTTAAATCGGTAGCCCATAGCAGCTTGATTTGTTGGCTATGTGAGGAGGCTCAGGTTGAGGAGTACCGGGCTGACATTGATGCCCCGACGATGAAGCCCATCACCGAGAAGATTATGGATGCTTTCGTCAGTGAGTACGAGGATTTCATGAGGGGAGGAGGACAGAGAGATGAGCAGGACCATCAGGAACCAGCACAGCCTCAGCCGCATCCACAGACATTTCCGGGAGAAGGCAATAATCAGCAGACCGCATATCCACCACTTCATCCGATGCTGTTGGACTACATGTTCACTTCAGCTAATTGGATGAATGAGACTTCTGATCAGTTGTATGTGAACCGCTCGCGGTTCTCCCAGGAGTTTGCTGCATAAGCTCAAGTCCATCGGAGGCCGCTAACAGGGTCGTATGATCGCTTTGATGGGAATCATGCGAGCATGGTGCAGTATTTTGAGCAGCAGAGAGAGAGGGCTGTGAGCAGAGAGCAGGAGATCGCTGATGACTTTGATGCGACCGAGAAGAGGAATGCGGCGCATTTTATGGAGGAGATGAATGCGAGTGATCCTCAGAACACTTGGTTCTCGGAGCAGGAGCTGAACGAGATGGGCAGAGAGCTGCCTTGAATTATGTTTTGTTGCATTTGTATTTTGTTGCAATTTGTTTCTGTATTGTTTAATCCGAACAACTTTTACATTTCTGTTTTAACTCTTTTGTCCCTGTTTGTAATAAATCTGCACTTGTTTATGATCAATGATTTTATTTGTGATGTTGATTCTCTTCAGTTTAGTAACAATCTTTGATTAAGTGGTATGCCAAAAGTTCAAAGGAGGTAGAGGCCCAGCATGTCACAGTTGAAGTGTTCGGCAGTATGAGCATAGGTAGTCACAACTCCCAGAGATCATAACATGTAAGGTCATTGCCAAATTTTATTTTTCAATTTACTTTAAAGAGTGTTCCATGCAACTATGATTCTAGAACTTGCAATTTTTCTCATGTTATTAATTGGTTATATTGTGTACACACTAAGGCAAATTGCTTGTCCCTTGAGCCTTTGTAGCCAACCTGCGGTTATATTGAATTATCCTTTGTTTAAGCCAAGTTGAGCCCTTAGGACAGATCCCTTTGTTTCGGTGACATACCACATTACAAGCCTAGAGACCATAGGATTATTCACCCAATGTATATTGGAGTTAGGCATTGTTTAGGTATTTGATCATGCAATTGTTCAAGTTTGGGGTTGCTCATGGTACTAGCAACATTTTAAGTTTGGGGTAGGGGTGCTAGAGAAAAGAAAAAATTTCAAGAAGATCACTTTGTGTCAAAAACAAAAATGTGTGAAAAAGAGAAGCATGTAATTAAGCTGATTCTGCTAGCTCGAAAAAAAAAAAAAGAAAAGTGCTTCAAGACATAAGTTGTGATCAGTATTTCTTTTGTAAGATGCAATTCTCTAGCCCCTTAAGGTTTTTGTGTGTATTGTTGGGAAGACCAGTAGGAAGATGCTTAACTCCAATTTTTGTTGAAAACCTACTTTCCAAATGATCCCACCTATAACCTAAGCCCCATTATAACCCAAAGAAGTCCTTAAAAGTGTGTACATAATATTGACTTTGATTGATGCTTAGAAACTTTTCAAGCTTATGGTAATTCATAGATTTGCATGTGATTGAGTGAAAACCCTTATCAAACCTTTGCGTGGAGTTGTGAATTGAAGGAGAAAACTGGCCGGCTAGCCCATTACATGGCTGGTAAGATGTTGAACTTTTGGTACTGCTGCTTGGTTAGGTGATTGTTACTTTACTGTCGTCGTCAATATTGCAAGTAAATTCCTTGAGGACAAGGAATGGTTTAAGTTTGAGGTTGTGATGACACCTTGTCATTACGTAATTTTCTAAGAGTTTTTGTTAGTTTTATCTTCTTTCGTTTAGCATTTTGAGACAGTTTGAGGTGCAAAAGAGCAAGAAATCATCAGAACTTGAAGTGACTGAATCGTGACACGATTTGGGCATCGTGTCACGATTTCCTAACCAGAGAAGAAGTGAAATTCTGCCTATAAAATCGTGTCACGATTTCATAATCGTGTCACGATTGGGAAACCAGTTTGCGTAATCCTTGGGAGCTTTAATGAAGGATCGTGTCACGATTGTCTGCATCGTGTCACGATTATGGACTCAGGTTGCCTATTTTAGCTGATTCGTTTTCAGAAACAAGGGTTCGGAAATTGGAAGAATAGAAGCATGTTAAGTGCCAGAAAGTGGTTAAAATGCTCATTTAATTTAGGCACTTATGTTACTTATTTTACAAGTTATCATAGGATAAGCTCATCATTTATGATTAAATATCAAACTTGTGATCCTATGCCTTACCCCATCTAATATTGCAGGAATTTCATGCTTGAACCTGATCTGAGCACAGAACATGAAGTTTTGTTCAAAGCCATCGCTAGAAGCGCACGCTTCCTCGCTACAAGCGAGGATAGGCAGGGAATTTGGAGACTTCATCGCTTCAAGCGCCAGATGCCACGCTACTAGCGAGCTTAGGCAGGGAAATTGGAGAGTCCATCGCTACAAGCGATGGACCGGTCGCTTCAAGCGACCAAGGGCGGTTTAATGCTCCATGCTGACGTGGAACATTCCCATTGGCCAGTATCTGCCATCGCTACAAGCGACCAGCTCATCTCTTGTAGCGAGCGTGCAAAATTTCAGTTTTATAAAAGCATTTTCAGCTTACTTTTCAAATATAACTGGATCATTGACTACTTCCATTTAGGGATTGCTTTTTAATTCAGTCTAGTAATAGTTTAGGACTTAGTTTTAGGGCTAGAAGATATGATCTTCAAGGAGCAAAAGCAATTGGATTGTGGAATCAACCAAAGGCTTTGGGAAATCAAGACTTGGGTTATGATCTTCATCTTTTCTTTTAACTTTTGTATAGTTGTCATGAAAATGAACAACTAACTTCCCTTTGTTGGGATTGGAGGTATTCTTTCTAGCTTTGATGTAATACATGATTATGTGAATATATGATTTTAGCAATTTATGTGTTTATGAAGTTATTCTTGCTTTTCACTCTCATGCTTGATTCAATTGCTATTGACAAATACTTTTGAATCTATGTTTAGAATAATCTTCTATCAAAATAAGAAAATCTAGAAATGGATTTGGGTTTTGATAATCGCACAAAGTTTCGGATCGTAATGCTTTCGGATCGTTTGATTGATTGGGAAATCGTCGATTAAACGATACGATCGATCTCACGATGTCATTTGGGAAATCAATGACGTTGTCGAGCGATACGTGATATTTTCGCTAAAACGCTAAAATTCATATGCATGATTTATAGATTATATTCTTTGCAAGATTGATGAACTCCTACTCCAACGCTTTGATACCCTATTATTTGTCGTTTTATTTCTGCAATTAAATTCCATTAGTCTTAAAGTAAAGAAACCCTTAACTCAACACAATACCGATTGTTGAACGGTTCGAAGTAGCGCACCTAATCCCTGAGGAGACGATAATTGAAAATACTTGCTTTTGTGCTTCTAACAAAATGGCGCCGTTGCCGGGGATTAGTGTTAAGTTATTTTGAGCATCGCAATAATTGGTAGTGTTTTGAGCTTTTGTATATATCTTGTTAATATTTTTCATTTCTTTTGTACATTAAAAACTGTTTGTGCATTAACCTTCTTTGTTATGCAAAGAAAATTTCCTTGTTAGTTACGTTTGTTTCAGATTCTCAACATTGGAACAAATCATGGCTGATCATCATGATTATTTCAACTTCTATGATCCATACGAGCATGAATCCTATCAACAACATCAACAATATCCGTCTGAAGATGAACAAATGGCAAGAACGGAAAATATTTTGAATATGTTCATGCAACAATCCATGATCAATATGCAAAATACCAACCATAGATTGAGAGCCTTATCATGCCAATTGGAGATTTTGCAAGTTCAATTCAATTTTCTACCAAGAGTCATGGATGTTCAGACCAACAATCAATCCGTTTTGGAATTCGGAGAGATTGTTGAAGACGATGTTGATGAGAGTGAGGAAGGGACGATGTTTGAAGGATGTGGTATAAGGACATTAATGGAAGAATTAGAAATACCACACAAGGATGAACTTCCTCAAGAAAGGTCAAATTATGAAGAGGCCAGCAGTTGTTGATAGTGAAGAAGAGATGGATATTGAGAAGATGGGACAGTTTCTTAACAAGGAAGAAACCTGTAAAAAGGAAGGGATGCAAGTGAGCAAGGCGGAACTTGAACTTCTACAAGATTGTATTTGTTCCTTGCTCATCTTACTCTGGATAGGGAGGTTTTGGACTCCACATCAGCTATACTGCAAGTTCATGGAATTCCTCCCACAGCAAAGGAGTACTAAAGCTGATGTGCTTTCAGTCTCGTTTTGGCCACCCTAACGAATCAGGCGTCGAGCTAATGACGTTAACCAAGCGCTTGTTGGGAGGCAACCCAACTTTGTAGGTTTGTTGTTTTTAATTAGTATTTTAGTTTTTAACATCCATTCATGCATATAGGGATAGTGGCAAAGACTGAAAAATTAATTTTTCTGTTTTCTGTCATGGTCGCTACAGCGATGGATCTCATCGCAATAGCGACGAGCTTCAAGCTCTGTCGCTGTAGCGACGTTTAGGTCGCTTGTAGCGATGACTTACTGATCTTGCCGCTGTAGCGCCATGTTATCGCTTGTAGCGATGGGTTTAAAATCTTGTCGCTGTAGCGACGAGTCGCGCGCTTGTAGCTACAACAGGAATAACGGCCATTTCAGTTTCCAATGCCACTATAACCCTACATATTCCCTCCCAACCACCCATTCATTATCCTTTTACTTTTTAACTACCATTTTCGCATCCCACAACATCACTAACATACTTCCATTCCATCTTGCTTTCATTCTGCATTTCTGCATTTGCATTTTTCTGCAATCCTTGCAATTTGATATCTGTTCTTCTACCAACTGCGAATCTCTCACAATCAGGTAAATTTTCGTACCCTTCTGTTCTAGTTTCTTAAACTTTAAAGTTGTATGAATGTGTTTACACATTTTTAGAAATTTTCAGATTAGGGTTTTCATTTTTTTAGATTAGGGTTGTTCGTATTTGCAGTACCCATTATAATCTGTAGTTCAAGCTATTAAAAATGAACTAGAATCATTCCATAAACTTGCCTTTCATCATCTTGTTCATGAAAATCGTATTTTGAAAAACCTTTTTGTAAAAATTCAAAATAAATTTAGGGTTTTTGATGATGAGGGAGTTTTAGTGATTTTTATTCATTTGTTTTAGCTTTAGGGTTATTTTCGCATGCCACAAGTAGTTTAGATTCAAGAAAAATCACAATTTTGAAAATGGGTTGACCCTCGCTACAGAGCGCTTGTAGCGCAGGAAACCAGCATTTTCTGGGTTCGCTCGGTACAAGCGACCATCCTGTCGCTGTAGCGACGAAACCCAGACTTGGTTTTATTTTTCTTTTGATCTAATGCTAACTTGAATCCTACCTGTTTTGCATGTTTTATGTTATTGTGTAGGTATGGCACCTAAATCATCATCGAAGAGACAACGGAATGTTGAGGGTTCTTCATCTAGACCTAAACCAAACCCTCAACCACATGATGCAAACCGTTTCCTAAGCTTGCGTAACCAAGAGCGTTACGCAGAACTCAAAACTAGAAGGATATGGTCAGAGAAACAGTTCAAGATTTCAGAAGAAGGAAACTATGGAGGGATTGCACACATGCTAAATGAGAGAAAATGGGGAATATTGTGCACTCCTCCAAGGAAGATCAATTATGATATCGTGCGGGAGTTTTATGCAAACGCGATTCCAGCTGACCCCTCAGATGACTTCACCTGGACGACATTTGTCCGAGGGCGTACCATCATGTTTGATAGGAATGCAATCAGTGACTACTTAGGTAATCCCCCGGACCTTACGTTCCCGGATGACCTAATAGACTACAAGAGGTTGTGTGCCTATCATGAGCATCAAGTAGCGGGAAACTGGGATCATGATTTAATCGCACGGGAAATCTTCCAAGCGGGGAGAACTTATGATGTGAGCAAGGCTTCAGGTAAGCCTTTTAGAGCTTTTAAGGACCACATGACCACACCAGCTCAGGTAATACTTACCCTTATCCTCTATAACATTAGGCCTAAGTCTCACACTTCATCTACTACCCTGGATGTCACACCCTTGCTCCACTATATCCTTAGCAACCGTCAGGTTGACGTTGCTAGGATTATAGCTAATGAGATGAGGGTTGTGGCAGAGAGTGGTATCCTGCCACCAGGCAAACCTAAATGCCCATTGACTTTCCCTGGTCTGATAATGGGATTGTGTAGAAAGGCCAGGATACACATGCCTACCCAAGTGGATGAAGAGATTAAAAACCCTATTGATGACAGATACATCAATAGGTATTGCTCCACCCCCTCTCCTACTGCTCCACCTTCTTCTGCTGCTGGACCTTCCACTTCAGCTGGACCTTCTACAGTACCACCCCCTGCACCACAGGATCCTAGCCAACCTCAGGCCCCAACCTATCCACCATTGGACTTCTCTAGTTGGGACTCTTCTCTAGTTGGCTCACACATCATGGCTCAGAACGTGTCAAATCATCACGCCCTGACGACGATTCAGAGTCATTTGCACGAGAGCGGCTACAGTACTTGGACTCCAGCCTTTTTCCAGGAGCATATTGCTTGGCCTGGGGACATGCCTTTCTATTCTGGAGGGGCAGGTGCAGATGCTGGAGGTGACGATGCTGCTGATGATGATGATGACCATGGCGATGACTCCTCGGAAGCTACTCGGAGCATTGACCACGAGGCTGCAGACTTGATGGATTCAGACTTCATGGATTCAGATTGATCTCCATTTTGCAAGCTGCAGATTTTTGTTCTATCATTTCTTTCGTTTTATTTATTATGCTTTGTACTTTATAACTTTGTTCATGTTATGTACTTTGTTTATGGTTATGCTTATGTACCATGGATAATTTATTTTGGTTATTATGTTATTTATTTTGGTTATTATATGTTTATTGTATATTATGCTTTATTTATGCTTTGTTATTTATTTTTGGTTAAAATTTTTTTGAATTATCCCAACAATTTGGAAAGAAAGATGACAAAGATTCAAAAGCTAAGTGCTTGTTTGAAAGCAAAGCATTGAGCTTAGAATCAGTTGAGTGATAATGATAGAATGAGTGATAAAAGCGCGCAGCTAAGGTACTCGTTTTCTTGTTTTTCTTGGTATGTTCTTGAATGTGAATAAGTTCTTTACACACAAATTTAATCTATTCAGTTTTACGCAAGCACTTGTTTAGTTTTGAACCAATTAGAACTAGCCGAAATGTGAGGAATCCTCAACCATTGTATATATGCAGGAGACCAGCATTTCATGTTTAACTCAGTTATTTTATGTCAAATCTATTGTTGTTTGATAAGTGCCTAAAAGTTGTTATCTTTTGATACATTTTAGGGCACTTATGATTACTTGTTGTACAAGTTACCTTAGGATTAGAGCATATTTGTGTTAAAAATGCAATATTTGTGATCCTAAGCCTTACCCCATGTGATTATGCAGGAAATACATGCTTGGACCTGATTGATGCAAAAGAATGAAGCTTTTCTTGATGCCATCGCTACAAGCGCAGAAGCCATCGCTAGTAGCGAGGATAGGCAGGGATTTCCAGGTTTCCATCGCTACAAGCGCAGCTTCCATCGCTAGAAGCGAGCTTAGGCAGGGATTTACAAGGGTTCATCGCTTGAAGCGATGAACTGGACGCTTGAAGCGAGCCTAGGCAGGGAATTTCAAAGATCCATCGCTTGTAGCGACAGACCTTGTCGCTACAGCGACCAGAGGGCGGTTTAATGCTGATGGATGACGTGGAGCTCTATGATTGGCCAGTTGACTTCCTCGCTACAAGCGACAGGCTGGTCGCTTGTAGCGAGCGAGCATTTTCTCAGCATATAAATAGATTTTGAAGCTCATTTTTTAGATATATAGTTTTTTATCAGATTTAATATTTTCCAGAGCTCAAAATAGTTGTTATCTAAGAGAGAGAATAGGCATAGAAGGAGAAAAACTTCAAATAGCAAATTGATTTGGATTGAAGAAGACATTGAGAAGCTTTGAGACATCAAGCTCTACTATATCTTCATCTTCCTTTCTTATTTTGCAATAGTTGTCATGACAATGATCAACTAATCTCCTTTGTTGGGATTAATAGGTAATCAATCATTCCATGTTGTAAACTTTTGATTATTAAATATATGATTCTAGCATTTTTATATACCATTGAATTTCTTCTTGCTTTTCAATCTTATGTTTGATTTAAATGTTGTTGAAAAAGACTTTTGAATCTAGGTTTAGAATGATATTCTATCAAGATAAGAAATTCTAGAAATGGGATTTGGTTTTGATAATTACATTAAAGTATTGGATCGTAAAGCTTTTGAATCGTTTAATAGATTGAGAAATCATCGATTAAACGATACAATCGATCTCACAACGTCATTTGGGAAATCAATGATGTTGTTGAACAATACGTAATAATGTCATATATAAGAAAAAGCTAGAATCCGTATTTATAATCAATCAAATATTAACGATGTTTGATTGATGAAAGTTAATCCTAACACCTTCTATGTCCTATTACTCTACTATTTATTTATTATGTTTTTAAAATGATGAGTAGTGTAGTATAAAACAAGGTTAAACCCTAACTTAAAACGATAATCGACGTTGAACGGTTTATGATATCACGTTAATCCCTGTGGAACGATATAAAAACGATACTTGCATATGTGCAGTTAACAAAATGGCGCCGCTGCCGGGGATTAAAGTTATGATATTATAATCATTGCAACTTTAATTATGGTTTTAAGCAATTTTGCACAAAATTCTTTTATGTATATAACTAATATTCCTTATCCATCTTGTTTGCTAATTCTTTGTGGTCAGATTGTTGATATCGTATATGCGAGGTCAAGTATCGGAGGACCAACTTCTTTTTGATTCCGAGATAGAGAGAACAGCTCGTAGAAACAATAGCAAGAATCGGAAAAAGAAGCAGCAAGCAAAGAAAAGGCAACAAGAGGAAGCTTCTGTTTCTAGTCATTCATCTAGTCCAAGTCCAAGCCAAGAGTTACAAATGGCTGCAGTAGGAGATGGTTCATCAGGTTCAGGCGGTCGTGGGATGCCATGTCATAATAGTCCACGCCGTTTTGCACAATTGGGGAAAACGCCGCGGACTATCAAGCAAACCGAGATGAAGACGGGGATCTTACAAATTCTTTATGCTAATCCCTTCTCAGGATTAGACCATGAAGACCCGTTCCAACATCTCACAAAATTTTACGAGATTGCGGGTACCCTTGGTGAGACGGAGAATAACGAGGAGGCTATGTGGATGAGGAT
This sequence comes from Medicago ruthenica, assembly GCA_018208015.1. Classification (NCBI taxonomy): domain Eukaryota; kingdom Viridiplantae; phylum Streptophyta; class Magnoliopsida; order Fabales; family Fabaceae; genus Medicago; species Medicago ruthenica. The sequence goes on from CM031371.1 coordinate 42,482,830, forward strand.
GTTTCCTCATTCATTGATTGGCAAAGCTAAGGAGTGGTATTTGGACCAGCCACCGACGGTGATGACGAATTGGAACACGCTTGAGGAGAAATTCCTTGAGAGGTTCTTCCCTCAGAATCGTTTCATGGAGGCGAAGACAACTATTGCTGTGTTCTCACAAGGTACTAGTGAGACGTTATGTGAAGCGTGGGAGCGTTTCAAGTCAATGCTCAGAAGATGTCCTAATCATGGATTTGATGAATTAACACAAATTCATCTATTCCGGAACGGGATGCAACAACAATCCAAGCTATTGCTTGACGCTGCTGCTGGTGGTTCTTTGATGGCCAAGAGCGCCGAGGATGCTGTTGCTATTATAGAGAGAATGGCATTGAATGATCACCAAGCTCATCATAACCGAAGCCAAAGGAAGGCGGGAATCCTAGATTTGGGAACAAATGATGCTATCCTAGCACAGAACAAATTGCTCACGCAACAAGTGGAAGAGTTGACAAAGAAAATGGCCAACCTTCCTCAACAAATGAAGGACATCCAGAACGAACAAAGAAGACAACACCAAGTCGCATCATGCGAGCTTTGTTCGGGAGATCACCCAACCGGATTTTGTCCGCCACCTACAGAAGAGGTAAGCTATGTTGGTAATCAACCAAGGCCTCAACAGTTTCCAAACCAATTCCAAAGCCATCCAAACAACTTCCCAAGAGGGAATAATCCGAACTATGGCCAAGGTTGGAGGCCAGAAGCTGGGCAATATAACCGACAACCTTACCAAAATTATAACCAATATCAACCTCCACAACAAAACCGCAACCAAACCACCGATGAAACCCTCAATCAATTCATGCAGATGTCAATGGCCAACCAAAAGAACACTGATGCGTCCATCAAAAATCTGGAGACGCAAGTGGGCCAGTTGGCACAACAACTATCTCAAGCTACTCAACAAGGCGGAACCTTTACCGCCAACACACAAACCAACCCAAAGGATCATGCATCATCATCGAAATGACAATTAAGTCATTTTGATGAGGAAGTCCTTGCATCAAGAGACAACGAAAATTGCAAGGCAATTGCTACTCGTAGCGGGAAGGTAATTGGTAAAGGTATAGGGGACAATCTTGAAGTAGAGAGAAGGGTTGTTGAGAATGAGGAGAAAGATGATGATGAAGGACATGAGGAGGAAACGGGAGATGTACATAGAGAGGAAGAAGTTGAAAAAAATAATAAGGATGTAGTTGAAAATGAGAACATAGTGTGGAAGAAGGATGTGGTGAAGGAGAAGGGCAAGAATCATGAAGTAGTGAAGAATGCACCGACACCACACCTACCTTACCCAACTACACCAGCCAAAAAAGAGAAAGAAAGGCAGTTTGCTAGGTTCCTTGACATATTCAAGCGTTTACAAATCAATATACCGTTCTCGGAAGCCCTAGAGCAAATGCCGACCTATGCCAAGTTTATGAAAGAAATTCTCTCCAAGAAGAGGAGGTTTATTGAAGAAGAAACAATTCAGCTAGACGCGAATTGTAGTGAAATCATCCAGAATACATTGTCAAGAAAGAAGAGAGATCCGGGCAAAGTTACACTGCTGGTATCCATTGGCAATGTTAATGTCGGCAAGGCACTCATTGATTTGGGTTCAAGTATCAACCTAATCCCACTATCCGTTGTCAAAAGGATTGGTGATATAGTTGTGAAAAGAACCAACTTAACCTTGCAATTGGCCGACAAATCCTACACTCGTCCATTGGGAATTGCTGAAGACGTGTTGGTGAAAGTCGACAAGTTCTTGTTCCCCATCGACTTTGTAGTGATGGACATACCGGAGGATGATGATGTGCCGCTACTTCTTGGGAGAACTTTCATGCAAACGGCACGGATGATGATTGATCTTGACCAAGGCTTAATGAAAGTCCGTGTGGACGATGAAGAAGTCAATTTCAACATCCACGAAGCAATGAAGTTTCCTAGTGATAAAGCTGCGTGCTTCAAGATGGATGCAACGGAAGAATTGATAGTTGATACGAGAAACCAGTTGCATCACTTGACACATCTTGAAAGAGTTTTGACAAACGCACTAAGTATCATAGGAGAAGAAGATGAGAAGGAGCTTGAAGAGTGTTTGAAGGAGCTCGATTCGTTTAAGGAAATTCCTCCTCACAAAGCCAAAATCGAGGAATTGACGAATGAAGCTAAAGTAGAAGAAGTGAAGCCGGAGATGAAGATCTTGCCCTCACATTTGAAGTATGTGTTTCTTGATCAAGAGGGTACCAAACCGGTAATAATTAGTAGCTCCTTGTCAAACCATGAAGAAACAAAATTGGTCGAAGTTTTGAAGTCCAACAAGGAAGCAATAGGTTGGACATTATCCGACTTAAAAGGGATAAGTCCTTCCTATTGCATGCATAAGATCATGATGGAAGAGGATTATAAGCCGGTAGCATAACCTCAAAGACGGCTAAACCCAAACATGAAAGAAGTAGTCCGGAAAGAAGTAGTCAAGCTACTTGAAGCCGGCATGATATATCCGATCTCGGATAGCACTTGGGTTAGTCCGGTTCAAGTTGTCCCTAAGAAGGGAGGTATGACGGTTATCACGAACGAGAAGAATGAGCTCATACCAACAAGAACCGTGACTGGTTGGAGGATGTGTATTGACTACCGGAGGCTTAACAAAGCAACTAGAAAGGATCATTTTCCTCTACCATTTATGGACCAAATGCTAGAGAGGCTGTCAGGACAAGCTTTTTACTGTTTCCTTGACGGATATTCGGGTTACAATCAAATTTCGGTGAATCCAGACGATCACGAGAAGACTGCATTCACATGTCCTTTTGGGGTATTTGCATATCGACGCATGCCATTCGGTTTATGTAACGCTCCAGCAACATTTCAACGATGCATGCAAGCCATTTTTGCAGACTTGATAGAGAAAAGCATTGAAGTGTTTATGGACGACTTCTCAGTTTTCGGGTCATCATACGATTTGTGCTTGAAGAATCTGGACACGGTACTGAAACGGTGCAAGGAAACCAACTTGGTGCTCAATTGGGAGAAGTGTCACTTCATGGTAACCGAGGGTATAGTCCTTGGTCACAAGATCTCCTCCAAGGGTATTGAAGTTGATAAAGCTAAGATCGACGTGATAGGAAAGCTTCCACCACCAGTCAATGTCAAAGGAATCCGAAGTTTCCTAGGCCATGCCGGGTTCTATCGGAGATTCATCAAAGACTTCTCAAAAATTGCAAAGCCATTGAGCAACTTGCTCAACAAAGATAAGTCTTTTGATTTTGAAATTGATTGTTTAAATGCTTTTAATAGTTTAAAGGATAGCTTAACATCCGCACCCATAATCACCGCACCAAACTGGACATATGATTTTGAACTTATGTGCGATGCAAGTGATTATGCGGTAGGCGCGGTGTTAGGTCAACGCAAAAACAAGATTTTTCATGCTATACACTATGCAAGTAAAGTTTTAAATGACGCACAAGTCAATTATGCTACCACTGAAAAAGAATTACTTGCCATAGTGTTCGCATTAGAAAAATTTCGTTCGTATCTCATAGGTTCAAAAATTGTTATCTGGACTGACCATGCAGCTATCAAGTACTTAATTACCAAACCCGACTCAAAGCCGAGACTCATCCGTTGGATGTTGCTACTCCAAGAGTTTGATTTGGAGATTAAGGACAAGAAGGGGACTGAGAACCTAGTAGCTGATCATCTGTCAAGATTGGTGAACGATGAGATAACGAAGAATGAGAGGGACATCCTTGAAGAGTTCCCGGATGAAAAGTTGCTTATGGTGCAAGAAAGACCATGGTTCGCTGACATGGCCAACTACAAAGCAACGGGGTTCATACCGGAGGATTACACATGGCAAATGAAGAAGAGGTTGTTGAGAGATGCAACTCAATTCATTTGGGACGACCCGTACCTCTTCAAGATTGGAGCAGACCACTTGTTGAGAAGATGTGTTGCAAGAGAAGAAGCCAAGGACATCATGTGGCACTGTCACAACTCGCCATATGGTGGTCATTACAGTGGAGAAAGAACTGGAGCAAAAGTTCTTCAAGCTGGCTTTTATTGGCCCACCTTGTTCAAAGACGCATACGAACATGTGAAGGAATGCGAGAGTTGCCAGAAAACCGGAGGGATTTCAAAAAGGAATGAAATGCCTCTACAAAGTATCCTTGAAGTCGAAGTCTTCGACTGTTGGGGTATTGACTTTGTAGGGCCATTTCCATCCTCAATGAACAACGAGTATATTCTGGTGGCTGTTGACTATGTGTCAAAGTGGGTAGAAGCAATAGCATCTCAGAAAGCCGATAGCAAGACGGTGGTCAAGTTTCTGAAAAGAAACATCTTTTCCCGATTTGGAACTCCAAGAGTGCTAATAAGTGATGGAGGTTCTCACTTCTGCAATCAACAGTTAGCAAAAGCACTTGAGCATTATGGAGTAAAGCACAAGGTAGCTTCACCATACCATCCACAGACCAACGGTCAAGCCGAGGTATCCAACCGTGAAATCAAACGGATACTTGAGAAGACCGTGTCATCATCAAGAAAGGATTGGGCGATGAAACTGGACGAAGCGTTGTGGGCCTATAGGACCGCATACAAAGCTCCTACGGGTTTCACACCATTCCAGTTGGTATATGGGAAAGCATGCCACTTGCCGGTCGAGTTGGAGCACAAAGCGTTTTGGGCGCTCAAGTTTTTGAACTTTGATCAAGAGCAAGCTGGGGAGAAGAGAAAGCTTCAAATGAATGAGCTAGAAGAAATGCGTGACCAAGCCTATCAGTCAAGCAAGCTTTATAAGGAAAAGGTCAAACGGTATCATGACAAGAAGATCATGAAGAGGGAATTCAGGCCTGGTCAAATGGTGTTGCTGTTCAATGCAAGGCTACGACTATTTCCGGGTAAATTGAAGTCCAAATGGTCCGGTCCGTTCATGATCAAGGAAGTAAAACCTTATGGAGCTGTTGTAACGACCCTATTTTCGTATGTTATATTTTTTATATATTTTATTTTATGGATTTGTATTTAAAAATATTTTCTCGTAATCTAGAAATAATTATTTGGCGCGAGGATAAGTTCGTAATCGAGTTTTTTTTAAGGTGTTGGGCCAAGAGGATGAATAGTATTGGGCTTTTGAGTTTATGAGTAGTAATGATCCTATGGATGAGATTTAGTGAGCTTGGATTGAAAATAGAAGGCTAGGATTGGTCCTTGAGAGTTAGTAAGAGATGGATGGCCAAGATTGATTTGCTTGGATTATAAGAGATTATCACAAGACTTTGAATATTACTATTCATTGTCTTTGTGAAGAAACTTGGAGCTTGCAAGAGAAGGAGAAAGCAAGAGAAACTAGGGCAAGAGGAAGCTTGAGTTGCTAGAGATTCATCGATTTAGAGGTAAGAGAGGTAGTATTGCTTGATTTACAAGTGATTTTGAGAAGGGGAGAATGTCTATTTCTCCATCCCAAACTTCTCCTTTCACTTTGTTATTGTTTTGATGGAAGGTTTTTATGATTAAAGATGCTAGTGATCATGTTATGCTTATTTGATGCTAAGTGATGTTGCTAGTATGTTTAGTTGATGTTGTTAGTGTTTTGAATTCAAAGGAAAAGTTATAGAAAATTAGTGTTTCAAACCCTAATTTCTTTGCTTGATATAATCCTTGCTTGTGATTGTTTTTAAATGATGTTTTATGATGGAAAATTGTTTTTTAACATGTCCTAGAAGCTTGGGTAACCTTGAATGAGTGAAAATGGTGGAAAATCACATTTTTACACATAACTGTGCTGTCACGGTCGCTGTAGCGACGGGCTGTCGCTTGTAGCGACCAGGTTCTGTCTGTCTGCGCTTGTAGCGACGGATCTGCGCTTGTAGCGACAAGCCTGCGCTTGTAGCGACCAACTGGGCGCTTGTAGCGACCAGGTTCTGCCTATCCGCGCTTGTAGCGACGGATCTGCGCTTGTAGCGACCAAGCCAGAATATCACACTCAGTTGGGCTGTTCTGGGGGTCTTGGTGCGCGCGGGGATGACTTTTTGCTACTGCATTCTCATAATATATTTTGGAAAACTTGCCCACCATTTTAAGAACTAATAGAGTGTGTCTAAGGTTTTGAAAGAGGATTTGGACTTAATAATATTGAAGACTAAGGTGTGGGAATTGATGAATATAATTGAATTGATATGGTATCCAAAGGATTGGATTTACCTTAGAAACATTTATGTTTATTTGGAGTTTTGGTTTAGTATGATGTTGTTGATGATGTTGTGAACCATGTTTGATGATTTATGCATGTTTGTATTATGATTGGCCATGAGTGCCTACTTGTTGAAGTTGGCATGAGTATTGGTAGTGTACACACATATTTGAGCATATGTAGGTGTAAATATCAATAATTGCTAAGTGAACATACATGCATTTCATGAGTATGTATGCTCTTTATGGGCAAGAATGAAATCCAATTATTATTGGTCATATGCACGACCGTCCTTTTATGGCGAATGAGAGGTGCAGAAGTAATCCAGCTTCGGTTGGTCAAGTGTACGACTGTCCTTTTATGGCGAATGAGAGGTACACAAGGGATATAAGTTTATCCAACAGTCCGCCATGACTCTAAAGCTGAGCAGGAATTGGTACCACATGCATTAGAGAATGCATTTGAGGCATGCATCCTTTGTGACATTAGTGTTCATTTAGGAATTATGTGTGCATAATGGTTGTTAAGTGATAATTGTTATTGATGAGCTTTGTGCATTATGTGTGCATAATGGTTGTTAAGTGATAATTGTTATTGATGAGTGTTGTGCTTTGTCAATTTCGTGTTGTGTTTTAGTTATGTATAATAATGTGTTATTTATACATGTTTATTGGTTGTGATACTAACACTCTCTGTTATGTGTTATTTGCTGGATCTTTGGGGATCCAGAATATCAGGGTGACGAGGCTATCGTCGAGGAGTAGCTTTGGCTGTTTAGAAGCTGCGTAGTGGTGAGGGCATAGCTTAGCTATCCTTACATTTTTGGTACTAGGTGTTGTATCCTAGTTAGAGTCTAGGGCTCTGATATTTGTAACACTATTTTGGGGTATCTGAACGCGTATGTATAAATTTGGCAATGGTCTCTGTTGTAGTATTGTCTATTTTGAAAATCTTATGTATATATTTTTGTGTAATATATATGCCTGATTGGTTATAAGCTGTTTGTTATTTTTCCGCTGCTGTGTATGTGAATCAAATATATTTTGATCTGTTGATGTTTATGAAAATGCGTTTTCATCATGTTGTAACTTCCTATGTCCTTAACGTTTTTTTTTATTAAAGTTAATAATCAGCGGTTAAGGGTTAGGGTGTTACAATAGTTGGTATCAGAGCAGGTCGATCCATTGGATCAATTAAGTTTAGTATACCCTTTGTGTAACATGTGTTTCCTTAAACACTGCGTTCTCACTTGTGTTATGTGGTGATTGGTAGTGTGTGTAGATATGACGCAACGAGCACTTGCGGACGCGATGGAGCGGATGGCGGATGCCATGGCTCAGGATGCTGCTAGTAGGACCGCGGATAGAGCCGCACAACAAGCTAGAGGAGGCGGGGAAGATGAGCTGAGGCTCGAGAGGTTTATGAACAACAAACCGCCTATCTTCAAGGGAGGATACGATCCAGATGGAGCTCAGACTTGGTTGGAAGGAATTGAGAGAATTTTCGGGGCTATGCGTTGTCTGGACGCGCATAAGGTATTGCTAGGAGCGTATGTTCTCCATGATGAGGCCGATCATTGGTGGGGAAACGCTAGTCAGAGGTTGGGAGCTGGTGGAGCTTTAGTTACTTGGGCTCGTTTCCGGAGAGAGTTTTTAACCAAGTATTTTCCGGCAGACGAGAGGAATCGTAAGGTGATTGAGTTCATGGAGCTCAAGCAGGGGAGTTTATCTGTTTCTGAATATGCGGCTAAGTTTGAAGACTTGTGTCGTTTTGCTCCTCATTACAACACAATGGAAGCTGAGGAAGACAAGTGCGTAAAGTTTGAAAATGGGCTGAGGCCAGACATCAAGCAGTTGATTGGGTTTAGCGAGATCAGGAATTTTCCGATGTTGGTGAATAAGAGCCGAATATGTGATAAGGACGGTAAAGCTAAAGCTAATTACTACAAAGCCGCGAATGAGAAGAGGGGAAAGGACATGGCTAGAGGTAAACCGTATGGCAGAGGTGGAAAGAAACCTGATGAAGGTGGGAGTAGTGGTGGTAAGTTTGGAGGTAATAGGAATTGCTTTAAGTGTGGACAACCGGGACATCGTTTTTTTGAGTGCCCGAAAGGTGATGGAAAATGTTTCAAGTGTGGTGATCCTAACCACAAAGCTGATCAGTGCAAGAAGGGTATTGTGTGCTTCAACTGCAAAGAAGCGGGTCATAAGAGCAACGTGTGTAAGAAGCCTAGAGCGGCTGGAGGAAAAGTGTTTGCTTTAGATGGTGGTGATGCGAAGGCGGATAACTTGATCAGAGGTACATGCTTTATCAATAATACCCCTTTGTCTGCTATTATTGATACGGGTGCTACCCACTCATTTATTTCTGTGGATTGCGTTAAGAGGTTGGGTCTTAGAGTAGAGAATATGATGGGACGCATGGTTATTGAAACGCCTGCGAGTGGTTCGGTATCGACTACTCTAGTTTGTGTGGACTGTTCAGTCACTATGTATGGTCGACACTTTGGAATGGATTTAGTCTGCATTCCGTTGAGCGGAATAGACGTTATCTTTGGTATGAACTGGTTAGAATTTAATCGGGTTCATATCAACTGCGGTAAGAGGACGGTTAAGTTTCCAAGACTGGAGCCAGAGTTGTGTTCGAAGCTCATGTGTTGTCGAGAAGTGGTAAGATCAGTGAAGGCTCAAGAGGACGTGTTTGCTATGTTTGCTTCGTTGAGAGTGGAAGAGAAGATTGAGGTTGATGCGTTGCCGGTGGTGCGTGATTTCGCAGATGTTTTTCCAGATGACATTTTGGATTTACCACCCGAGAGAGAGGTTGAATTCGCAATTGACATAGTACCTGGTACTAGTCCAATATCAATGGCGCCGTATCGTATGTCAGCTGCTGAGCTAGAAAAGTTGAAGGAACAATTGGAGGAATTGTTAGAGAAAAAGTTTGTAAGACCGAGTGTATCGCCGTGGGGTGCGCCGGTTCTGTTGGTAAAGAAGAAAGATGGTAGTATGCGTCTGTGCATCGATTATCGTCAGTTGAATAAAGCAACTATCAAGAACAAGTATCCACTTCCGAGGATAGATGATTTGATGGATCAGTTAGTGGGAGCCTGTGTGTTCAGCAAGATTGATTTGAGATCGGGATATCACCAGATAAGAGTTAAGGCGGAGGATATACCGAAGACTGCTTTCAGAACAAGGTATGGTCACTACGAGTACGCTGTGATGCCTTTTGGAGTTACTAATGCACCTGGAGTGTTTATGGAATATATGAATCGTATATTTCATTCCTTTTTGGATCGATTCGTGGTGGTCTTCATAGACGATATTTTGGTATACTCGAAGACGGAAGAGGAACATGCCGAGCATTTGAGGATTGTGTTGGAGGTGTTGCGCGAGAAGAAGCTTTATGCAAAATTTTCTAAGTGTGAATTTTGGTTGCATAAAGTTAGCTTTTTGGGTCACGTCATTTCAAGTGGTGGTATAGCAGTGGATCCTGCTAAGGTAGAGGCCGTGCAAGATTGGGGAACGCCGGAGTCTGTTACTGAGATCCGAAGTTTTCTTGGTTTGGCCGGTTACTATCGGAGGTTCATCGAAGGATTTTCAAAGTTGGCGTTGCCGTTGACGCAGTTGACTAGGAAGGGTCAAGCTTTCATTTGGGATGACAAGTGTGAGCAGAGTTTCCAAGAGCTGAAGAGGAGGTTGACATCTGCACCTGTGCTAATTCTGCCAAATCCGAAGGAACCGTTCGTGGTTTATTGTGATGCGTCGAAGATGGGTCTAGGTGGTGTGTTGATGCAGAGGGGACAAGTTGTTGCTTATGCATCGAGACAGCTGAAGATTCATGAGAGGAACTATCCTACGCATGATTTGGAGCTAGCTGCTGTTGTGTTTGTTCTCAAGATTTGGAGGCACTACTTGTATGGGTCAAGGTTCGAGGTTTTCAGCGATCACAAGAGTCTGAAATACTTGTTTGATCAAAAGGAACTCAATATGAGGCAAAGAAGATGGTTAGAGTTCCTTAAGGATTATGATTTCGAGTTGAGTTATCACCCGGGTAAGGCTAATGTGGTAGCCGATGCATTGAGTAGGAAGTCTTTGCATATGTCGTCTTTGATGGCGAAGGAACTGAGATTGATTGAAGAGTTTAGAGACCTCAGTTTGGTTTGTGAAAGGACAACCAGAAGCGTGAAGCTAGGAATGTTGAAGTTGACGAATGATTTTCTTGAAGAGGTTGTGGAAAAGCAAAAGTCTGATGTGAGATTGACGAAGCTTAAGACGCTCATCGAGCAAGGGAAAAAGGTAAACGTTGAGATCGATGAGAAAGGCGTGATGAGGTGTCAGGGAAGGTTATGTGTACCTGATGTGCCTGAGTTGAAGCGGATGATCTTGGAGGAAGGTCACAGAAGCAACTTAAGTATTCATCCTGGTGTTACTAAGATGTATCAAGATCTGAGGAAAATGTTTTGGTGGCAAGGGATGAAGAAAGAGATCGCCGAGTTTGTTTTCGCGTGTTTGACTTGTCAGAAGTCCAAGGTGGAGCATCAGAAGCCGTCGGGGCTATTGCAACCTATGTTTATCCCAGAGTGGAAATGGGACAGTATTGCGATGGATTTTGTAAGCGGTTTGCCGAAGACGTCGAAAGGTAACAATATGATTTGGGTAGTTGTCGACAGGTTAACAAAGTCTGCTCATTTCATAGCTATCAAGACCGGTATGCTAGTACCGAAGTTGGCCGAGATTTATGTTGAGCAAATCGTGAGATTGCATGGAATACCGTCGAGTATCGTATCAGATCGAGATCCCCGTTTTACTTCAAGGTTTTGGGAGAGTTTGCAAGAGGCGTTGGGGACTAAGTTGCGGATGAGTTCTGCTTATCACCCGCAGACGGATGGTCAGTCAGAAAGGACGATTCAATCATTGGAGGATTTGTTAAGATCTTGCATTTTGGAACAAGGAGTGAGTTGGGAAGCTTGCTTACCATTGATTGAGTTTACGTATAACAACAGTTTTCATTCGAGCATTGGTATGGCACCTTTTGAAGCGTTATATGGGAGAAGATGTAGAACACCTTTGTGTTGGTTTGAATCGGGAGAAAGTGTGGTGCTTGGACCTGAGATTGTGCAACAAACGACCGAGAAGATCAAGATGATCCAAGAAAAGATGAGAGCGTCGCAGAGTCGCCAGAAAAGCTATGCCGACAAGAGAAGAAAGGATGTAGAATTTCAAGAAGGAGATCATGTGTTTCTAAGAGTTACATCGACTACGGGTATTGGACGGGCTTTGAAATCGAAGAAGTTAGCATCGAGGTTCATTGGTCCGTATCAGATTTTGAAGAGGATTGGGAAGGTGGCGTATAGGATTGCGTTACCGCCGTCGTTGTCAAATCTACATGACGTTTTTCACGTGTCTCAATTAAGGAAATACGTATCGGATCCGTCACATGTGATTGAGTCGGACGAGATACAAGTGAGAGAGAATTTAACGGTTGCAACGGTACCCTTAAGGATTGAAGGACAAGAGATGAAGAGGCTCAGGAACAAAGAGATTTCATCGGTGAAAGTCGTTTGGGGAGGCCCAGCCGGTGAATATGCGACGTGGGAGCTCGAGAGCAAGATGCGGGACTCATATCCAGAGTTGTTTTCAGGTATTTTCGAGGGCGAAAATTCTTTTTAGGGGGGTAGAGTTGTAACGACCCTATTTTCGTATGTTATATTTTTTATATATTTTATTTTATGGATTTGTATTTAAAAATATTTTCTCGTAATCTAGAAATAATTATTTGGCGCGAGGATAAGTTCGTAATCGAGTTTTTTTTAAGGTGTTGGGCCAAGAGGATGAATAGTATTGGGCTTTTGAGTTTATGAGTAGTAATGATCCTATGGATGAGATTTAGTGAGCTTGGATTGAAAATAGAAGGCTAGGATTGGTCCTTGAGAGTTAGTAAGAGATGGATGGCCAAGATTGATTTGCTTGGATTATAAGAGATTATCACAAGACTTTGAATATTACTATTCATTGTCTTTGTGAAGAAACTTGGAGCTTGCAAGAGAAGGAGAAAGCAAGAGAAACTAGGGCAAGAGGAAGCTTGAGTTGCTAGAGATTCATCGATTTAGAGGTAAGAGAGGTAGTATTGCTTGATTTACAAGTGATTTTGAGAAGGGGAGAATGTCTATTTCTCCATCCCAAACTTCTCCTTTCACTTTGTTATTGTTTTGATGGAAGGTTTTTATGATTAAAGATGCTAGTGATCATGTTATGCTTATTTGATGCTAAGTGATGTTGCTAGTATGTTTAGTTGATGTTGTTAGTGTTTTGAATTCAAAGGAAAAGTTATAGAAAATTAGTGTTTCAAACCCTAATTTCTTTGCTTGATATAATCCTTGCTTGTGATTGTTTTTAAATGATGTTTTATGATGGAAAATTGTTTTTTAACATGTCCTAGAAGCTTGGGTAACCTTGAATGAGTGAAAATGGTGGAAAATCACATTTTTACACATAACTGTGCTGTCACGGTCGCTGTAGCGACGGGCTGTCGCTTGTAGCGACCAGGTTCTGTCTGTCTGTGCTTGTAGCGACGGATCTGCGCTTGTAGCGACAAGCCTACGCTTGTAGCGACCAACTGGGCGCTTGTAGCGACCAGGTTCTGCCTATCCGCGCTTGTAGCGACGGATCTGCGCTTGTAGCGACCAAGCCAGAATATCACACTCAGTTGGGCTGTTCTGGGGGTCTTGGTGCGCGCGGGGATGACTTTTTGCTACTGCATTCTCATAATATATTTTGGAAAACTTGCCCACCATTTTAAGAACTAATAGAGTGTGTCTAAGGTTTTGAAAGAGGATTTGGACTTAATAATATTGAAGACTAAGGTGTGGGAATTGATGAATATAATTGAATTGATATGGTATCCAAAGGATTGGATTTACCTTAGAAACATTTATGTTTATTTGGAGTTTTGGTTTAGTATGATGTTGTTGATGATGTTGTGAACCATGTTTGATGATTTATGCATGTTTGTATTATGATTGGCCATGAGTGCCTACTTGTTGAAGTTGGCATGAGTATTGGTAGTGTACACACATATTTGAGCATATGTAGGTGTAAATATCAATAATTGCTAAGTGAACATACATGCATTTCATGATGGTATGTATGCTCTTTATGGGCAAGAATGAAATCCAATTATTATTGGTCATATGCACGACCGTCCTTTTATGGCGAATGAGAGGTGCAGAAGTAATCCAGCTTCGGTTGGTCAAGTGTACGACTGTCCTTTTATGGCGAATGAGAGGTACACAAGGGATATAAGTTTATCCAACAGTCCGCCATGACTCTAAAGCTGAGCAGGAATTGGTACCACATGCATTAGAGAATGCATTTGAGGCATGCATCCTTTGTGACATTAGTGTTCATTTAGGAATTATGTGTGCATAATGGTTGTTAAGTGATAATTGTTATTGATGAGCTTTGTGCATTATGTGTGCATAATGGTTGTTAAGTGATAATTGTTATTGATGAGTGTTGTGCTTTGTCAATTTCGTGTTGTGTTTTAGTTATGTATAATAATGTGTTATTTATACATGTTTATTGGTTGTGATACTAACACTCTCTGTTATGTGTTATTTGCTGGATCTTTGGGGATCCAGAATATCAGGGTGACGAGGCTATCGTCGAGGAGTAGCTTTGGCTGTTTAGAAGCTGCGTAGTGGTGAGGGCATAGCTTAGCTATCCTTACATTTTTGGTACTAGGTGTTGTATCCTAGTTAGAGTCTAGGGCTCTGATATTTGTAACACTATTTTGGGGTATCTGAACGCGTATGTATAAATTTGGCAATGGTCTCTGTTGTAGTATTGTCTATTTTGAAAATCTTATGTATATATTTTTGTGTAATATATATGCCTGATTGGTTATAAGCTGTTTGTTATTTTTCCGCTGCTGTGTATGTGAATCAAATATATTTTGATCTGTTGATGTTTATGAAAATGCGTTTTCATCATGTTGTAACTTCCTATGTCCTTAACGTTTTTTTTATTAAAGTTAATAATCGGCGGTTAAGGGTTAGGGTGTTACAGCTGTGGAACTAGAAGATCCTATCACTAAGTCAACATGGACAGTGAATGGACAGAGGCTGAAGCCATATTTTGGAGGTGAAGTTGTTCGGCACACGACGACGATTTCACTCATCGATTCTTATGCTTAAGCGAATCAGGCGTCGATCTAATGACGTTAAACAAGAGCTTGTTGGGAGGCACCCCAATTTTGTAAGTATGTTGCATTTTTAGTGTTATTTTAGTTCTGTACAGTTATTTATGCATGTAGGGATAGTGGCAAGAACTCAAAATTTTATTTTTCTGTTTCCTGTCATGGTCGCTACAGCGACAGATTCATCGCTATAGCGATGAGATTTGCACTACGTCGCTGTAGCGACGCACTTGTCGCTTGTAGCGATGGATTTCACACTTGCGCTTTTAGCGCCACACCACGCTTAAAACTGTCGTTGTAGCGACAGGTCGCGCGCTTGTAGCGACCGTATCAGAAAACAGTTTTATTTTTCCCAGGCCACTACTGTCTCTTCAGTTACCTCCCAACCACCTAATTTAAGTTACTAGCCGTTTTAACTTTTATTTTCGCACATATTTACTTCAGTAAACATTCCATTCCCTTTTGCTTTCAATTCCTGCATTTTTCACTTTCAAATTTCTGCACAATCTTGCAAATCACTCTGTACCTGTTTAATCTTGCTCAATCAACCTTCAGGTATGTATTTCGTCCATCTCTGTCACTGTTTTTAGGCTTTTTACTTATTAATTATGCCTGCATGCTGATTTGGAATTCTAGGGTTTAGGGTTTTTGAAATTTTGAACTTAGAACATGCCCTGTTGATTACCCATGATTAGCCATAGTTTAAGATGTAATAAATGACCTAGAATCACTAGGAAAACTCCCCTTTCATCCTCTTGTTCATAGGATTCGTATTTTGGAAAAAACCTATGTAAAAATTCAAAATAATTTAGGGTTTTTTAGGATTTAGGAAGTTTAAGTGATTGTTAATCATTTATATTAGCTTTAGGGTTAATTTCGCATGCTACAAGTAGGTTAAAAATCAGAAAATCAAAAATTTTGAAAAAGGGTCTTCCTCGCTAGAACAGCGCTTGTAGCGCAGGAAACAGGCATTTTCTGGGTTCGCTCGCTACAAGCGACCAATCTGTCGCTGTAGCGACGAAGCCCAGAATTTGTTTTATTTTTATTTTGATTTGAACTTGACTTGTGTCCTACCTAATTTTCATCTGTTTTAATCCTTTTGTAGGTATGGCACCCAAATCCTCATCCAAACGACAAAGGAACGTTGAGAGCTCGTCATCTCGACCAAGAGCCAACATTAAACCGCATGACGCGAGTCGTTTCTTGAGTCTGAGGAATCAAGAAAGGTACGAGGAGCTGAAAACAAGAAGAATCTGGTCTGAGAAGCAGTTCCAGATATCAGAAGAGGGAGAATACGGAGGCATAGCTCACATGATAAATGAAAGGAAATGGGGGATTCTGTGCACGCCACCAAGGAAGATAAATTACGACATCGTGCGGGAATTCTACGCGAATGCGATCCCAGCTGACCCATCTGACGAGTTCACATGGACTACATACGTGCGAGGGCGCACCATCACCTTTGATCGAATGTCCATCAATGCATACTTGGGCAAACCTTTGGAGCTTTGTGAAGAGGACAATCCACTAGCACCTACTATGCTATGTGACTTTTCTGAGCATCAGAGGAGTGGGAATTGGGATCACGAGAGTATTGCACGAGACATCTTCCAGGAGGGGAAGCACTATGATTTGAGTAAGGCTTCGGGTAAGCCTTTCCGAGCATTTCGAGAGGATATGACCACTCCGGCTCAGGTAGTCCTTACCCTGATCTTATATAATATCCGGCCAAAATCTCATACCTCTTCTACCACCCTCGACGTTACCCCTCTTCTTCATTATATCCTTACTCAACGTCAGGTTGACGTTGCTAGGCTTATAGCAAATGAGATAAGGGTAGTAGCTGAGAGCGGCATTTTACCCCCGGGCAAACCCAAATGCCCACTGACCTTTCCCGGATTGATTATGGGACTCTGTAGACGGGCTAGGGTACACATGCCAAACCAGGTAGATGAAGAAATTAAGAATCCTATTGATGACAGGTACATCAATAGGTACTGCTTTACCCCCACACCTATTGCCCCACCTCCTTCCTCAGCTGGACCATCCACATCAGCCGGTCCTTCTAGTGTACCACCACCACCACATCATACTAGCCACCCTCAGGGCCCGACCATTCCACCGCTTGATTTTTCTAGTTGGGATTCCTCTATGGTGAGCTCTTTTCTGTTGGCGCAGAATGCGTCTAATCACCGGGCTCTAACGACTATTCAGAGTCATCTGCATGACAGTGGCCAAAGCCCATGGACGCCAGCCTTCTTCTCTGAGCACATAGCTTGGCCTGGGGACAGGCCTTTCTTTCCTGGAGGGGCAGCTGCAGCAGATGCTGGTGATCAGGATGCCGGTGATGATGGTGACGACGACGCTGATGTTGATGACGATCTTGGAGATGATTCATCGGAGGCTACAAATAGCCTAGACCGTATGGCAGCAACTATGATAGATTCTGAGGATATGGATTCAGATTCAGACTGATTTTGATGAGAGCTGCAGACTTTTGTTTTGTCATCCCTTTCATTTTATTTATTAAAGCTTTGTACTTTTATAACATTTCATTATGCTTTGTACTTTGTTTTATTTATGTTTTGTGTATCATGGATGATGTACCTTTTTGGTTTATGTTATTTATTCTTGTTATAACATGTTTAGTATAGTTTATGTTTTATTTATGTTTGGTTAAATTTTTTGAAATTATCCCAACAATGTTGAAAGAAAGATGAAAGATTCAAAAGCCAGTGCTTGAGCTTAGAATCATTTGAGTGATAATGATAGAATGAGTGTTAAAGCGCGCAGCTAAGGTACTCGTTTTCTTGTTTTTCTAGGTATATTCTTGAATGTGAATAAGTTCTTTACACACAAGTTAATTTATTCAGTTTTAAGCAAGCATTTGTTTAGTTTTGAACCAATATAGAACTAGCCAAAATGTGAGGTATCCTCAACCATTGTATATATATGCAGGAGACCAACATTTCATGTTTAACTCAGTTAGTTTATGTTAAATCTGTTGTTGTTTTAATTTGTATGAAAGCATTGAAGTGATCAAGGCAATTTTTTGAAATTGAGTGAAATACTTGACCAAATGAACCTACCCTGTGAGATGTGAGAGTATCTGTTAACCCATCTGAGCCTATTAAATCAGAATTGTTAACTGTGAACTGTCAATTTTAATAAGCTCAATTGCTTATTTAAATTGCCGGAGTTTGTAAAAAAAAATTCAGTTCATAGTTAACTCTTTATTGAATTCTGATAGTTGTTTTCTTGTGAACCCTTATCCATCGTTTTTATTGACCTTTGCCATAATGATAAAGGAACATTCGATTAGGGTATCATTGAAATAAGTTGGGGAGAAAGGGAGGTTATGTTTAAGTCAATGTAAGGGTGAATGATGATATTTGATCTTGACAACAAGAAAAGAAAAAGAAAAGAAAAGAAAAAAAGAAAGAAAAGCAAACCAAGAAAAAGAAAAGAGAAAAAAAATGAAAAGGTTTGCAATAATTCAAAGAAAAAGTTGTCAAGATCAATCAAGAAAAGAACGTATGTAATTCACCAAGTGTTGTATTGGAAAAAGAAGGAAGTCTGTAATTAGTTTGAATGTTCCTTTTGCTTGGCCATTTGAATTCAAATATCCCACATATGACAATTCTTTTGTAACCTAGCCCAATTACAACCCTTAAAGACCTTTTGATCAATGCCTTTTATGCTTTTGGAAATGATAATTAGATGGACATATAATTTAATTGGAATGTTATCATGTTTGTTGGAAGAGTGTTCATACCCTCACAAGAGATTTCAAATTGTTCATATACTTTATATAGAAGTGTGTTAGGTTTGGTTCAAATTTAAACATGTTGCTTGTTTAGGATTGTGTGATTTGTTTCTTTGTGTTTAGAACTAGTTCACATTTATAGTATGTATCTTGTTTAATGTGAAACTGGACTTTAGCTTGTGCAATCACATTTGAATCACTCATTTGATGTTTATTTCTTCGCACTTTTGAATTCTTTGCTAATTGCTCAATACTGTGGTTTAAAAGCTATGAAAATTTCCTTTTAAGTCTTTGGTTTGAGGACAAACCAAAATGTAAGTTGGGGAGAGTTTGATAAGTGCCTAAAAGTTGTTATCTTTTGATACATTTTAGGGCACTTATGATTACTTGTTGTACAAGTTACCTTAGGATTAGAGCATATTTGTGTTAAAAATGCAATATTTGTGATCCTAAGCCTTACCCCATGTGATTATGCAGGAAATACATGCTTGGACCTGATTGATGCAAAAGAATGAAGCTTTTCTTGATGCCATCGCTACAAGCGCAGAAGCCATCGCTAGTAGCGAGGATAGGCAGGGATTTCCAGGTTTCTATCGCTACAAGCGCAGCTTCCATCGCTAGAAGCGAGCTTAGGCAGGGATTTACAAGGGTTCATCGCTTGAAGCGATGAACTGGACGCTTGAAGCGAGCCTAGGCAGGGAATTTCAAAGATCCATCGCTTGTAGCGACAGACCTTGTCGCTACAGCGACCAGAGGGCGGTTTAATGCTGATGGATGACGTGGAGCTCTATGATTGGCCAGTTGACTTCCTCGCTACAAGCGACAGGCTGGTCGCTTGTAGCGAGCGAGCATTTTCTCAGCATATAAATAGATTTTGAAGCTCATTTTTTAGATATATAGTTTTTTATCAGATTTAATATTTTCCAGAGCTCAAAATAGTTGTTATCTAAGAGAGAGAATAGGCATAGAAGGAGAAAAACTTCAAATAGCAAATTGATTTGGATTGAAGAAGACATTGAGAAGCTTTGAGACATCAAGCTCTACTATATCTTCATCTTCCTTTCTTATTTTGCAATAGTTGTCATGACAATGATCAACTAATCTCCTTTGTTGGGATTAATAGGTAATCAATCATTCCATGTTGTAAACTTTTGATTATTAAATATATGATTCTAGCATTTTTATATACCATTGAATTTCTTCTTGCTTTTCAATCTTATGTTTGATTTAAATGTTGTTGAAAAAGACTTTTGAATCTAGGTTTAGAATGATATTCTATCAAGATAAGAAATTCTAGAAATGGGATTTGGTTTTGATAATTACATTAAAGTATTGGATCGTAAAGCTTTTGAATCGTTTAATAGATTGAGAAATCATCGATTAAACGATACAATCGATCTCACAACGTCATTTGGGAAATCAATGATGTTGTTGAACAATACGTAATAATGTCATATATAAGAAAAAGCTAGAATCCGTATTTATAATCAATCGAATATTAACGATGTTTGATTGATGAAAGTTAATCCTAACACCTTCTATGTCCTATTACTCTACTATTTATTTATTATGTTTTTAAAATGATGAGTAGTGTAGTATAAAACAAGGTTAAACCCTAACTTAAAACGATAATCGACGTTGAACGGTTTATGATATCACGTTAATCCCTGTGGAACGATATAAAAACGATACTTGCATCTGTGCAGTTAACATTGTTTTAAATTGTATAAAAGCATTGAAATGATCAAGGCAATTTTTTGAAATTGAGTGAAACACTTGACCAAATAAACCTACCCTGTGAGAAGTGAGTATCTGTTAACCCCTCTGAGCCTATTGAATCAGAATTGTTAGCCATGAACTGTCAATTTTCATAAGCTCAATTGCTTATTTAAATTGCCGGAGGTTGTAAAAAAATTCAGTTCATAGTTAACTCTTTATTGAATTCTGATATTGCTTTCTTTTGAACCCTTATCCATCGTGTTTATTGACCTTTGCCAAAATGATAAAGGAACATTCGATTAGGGTGTCATTGAACTAAGTTGGGGAGAAAGGGAGGTTGTGTTTATGTCAAAGTAGTGGTGAATGATGATAATTGATCTTGACAAAAAGAAAAAGAAAAGAAAAAAAGAAAGAAAAGCAAACCAAGAAAAAGAAAAGAAAAATAGAAAGGTTTGCAATAAATCAAAGAAAAAGTTGTCAAGATCAATCAAGAAAAGAAAAATTTATAGTTCACCAAGAGTTGTATTGGAATAAGGAGGAAGTTTGTAAATAGATTGAATGTTCCTCTTGCTTGGCCATTTGAATTCAATATCCCACATATGACAATTCTTTTGTAACCTAGCCCAATTACAACCCTTAAAGACCTTTTGATCAATGCCTTTTATGCTTTTAGAAATGATAATTAGATGGACACATAATTTGATTGGAATGTTATCATGTTTGCTGGATGAGTGTTCATACCCTCACAATAGATTTCAATGTGTTCATATACTTTATATAGAAGTGTGTTAGGTTTGGTTCAATTTTAAACATGTTGTTTGTTAAGAATTGTGTGATTTGATTCTTTGTGTTTAGAACTAGTTCACATTCATAGTATGTATCTCGTTTAATGAGAAACTTAACTTTAGCTTGCGCAGTCACGTCTGAATCATTCATCTGACACTTATTTGCTTCAAACTTTTGATTCTTTTGCATTCTTGCTCAAAACTTTGGTTAAAGCTTGTTTCCTTATTTGTAGCGTCCTTTGTTTGAGGACAAACAAAGATTTAAGTTGGGGAGTGTGTTAAGTGCCAGAAAGTGGTTAAAATGCTCATTTAATTTAGGCACTTATGTTACTTATTTTACAAGTTATCATAGGATAAGCTCATCATTTATGATTAAATATCAAACTTGTGATCCTATGCCTTACCCCATCTAATATTGCAGGAATTTCATGCTTGAACCTGATCTGAGCAAAGAACATGAAGTTTTGTTCAAAGCCATCGCTAGAAGCGCACGCTTCCTCGCTACAAGCGAGGATAGGCAGGGAATTTGGAGACTTCATCGCTTCAAGCGCCAGATGCCACGCTACTAGCGAGCTTAGGCAGGGAAATTGGAGAGTCCATCGCTACAAGCGATGGACCGGTCGCTTCAAGCGACCAAGGGCGGTTTAATGCTCCATGCTGACGTGGAACATTCCCATTGGCCAGTATCTGCCATCACTACAAGCGACCAGCTCATTGCTTGTAGCGAGCGTGCAAAATTTCAGTTTTATAAAAGCATTTTCAGCTTACTTTTCAAATATAACTGGATCATTGACTACTTCCATTTAGGGATTGCTTTTTAATTCAGTCTAGTAATAGTTTAGGACTTAGTTTTAGGGCTAGAAGCTATGATCTTCAAGGAGCAAAAGTAATTGGATTGTGGAATCAACCAAAGGCTTTGGGAAATCAAGACTTGGGTTATGATCTTCATCTTTTCTTTTAACTTTTGTATAGTTGTCATGAAAATGAACAACTAACTTCCCTTTGTTGGGATTGGAGGTATTCTTTCTAGCTTTGATGTAATACATGATTATGTGAATATATGATTTTAGCAATTTATGTGTTTATGAAGTTATTCTTGCTTTTCACTCTCATGCTTGATTCAATTGCTATTGACAAATACTTTTGAATCTATGTTTAGAATAATCTTCTATCAAAATAAGAAAATCTAGAAATGGATTTGGGTTTTGATAATCGCACAAAGTTTCGGATCGTAATGCTTTCGGATCGTTTGATTGATTGGGAAATCGTCGATTAAACGATACGATCGATCTCACAATGTCATTTGGGAAATCAATGACGTTGTCGAGCGATACGTGATATTTTCGCTAAAACGCTAAAATTCATATGCATGATTTATAGATTATATTCTTTGCAAGATTGATGAACTCCTATTCCAACGCTTTGATACGCTATTATTTGTCGTTTTATTTCTGCAATTAAATTCCATTAGTCTTATGAGACCAAGTAAAGAAACCCTTAACTCAACACAATACCGATTGTTGAACGGTTCGAAGTAGCGCACCTAATCCCTGAGGAGACGATAATTGAAAATACTTGCTTTTGTGCTTCTAACAAAGCACGATTTTGAGAGCAAGGAACTGAAGCGGTGGCCACTCCATCCAACTCACAGTCAGTTCACGTATGTTCTTATGTTCTTATTGATTAAGCTATTTTGTAATCCAATTATGAGTAGCTAAATTCTCCATTGTTAGGGATGAGATTAGCTAGATGATGACTCTTGTTTTGTAACCTTAATCTGATCATTGAATGAATTTGTCGAATCATGTTTTCTTATCTTTGTGCTTAGTGCTTTTATTGATTGATCATTTTAAATTGTTGTATGATTCATATTGTGAAACGGAAGTGGAATGTATGAATGCTTTAAGATAAGAAATTCTCGCCTTTGTAATCTAGGAATAGATGCAAACCCTAGGAACCATTCAATAATTCAAGTCCGTTCATGCTTAATTCTAATTTGTAAAACTTGCTAAGGAATTAGGGTTTTCTTTAGAATTAAAGATTCTGTCGCTAAGGAATTAGGGCAAAAGTATTTAAGAGAATTAGGTCATGATTCATTAAACAAGTCCAGTGATCGTTGTTAAGTGATTATCTTGAGTTCGGAGTCTAGTGAAGCTCATCCTTGACAAGCTTTTATCTCTGAAATTCAAACCCATTTTACTTTACGCACTTTTTTTTATTAACAATCAAACAAACTTCGTACCCTTTTGTTCAATTGAGTTTTCAAAATTACATTCTAATCATTAACGCAGTCCTTGTGTTCGACACTCGGTTTACCGTTTTAACTTTACTACTTGAACGATTTCGTACACTTGCGAAAATCGCCATCATTGGTCGAGAACCTAATGTTTCCCATCAAAGAATATTTGGATGTGTGGTGTATGTTCCAATTTCTCCACCACAACGCACTAAGATGAGTCCTCAAAGAAGGTTGAGAATATATGTTGGATATGAATCTCCATATATTATAAAGTATCTTGAATCAACAACGGGAGATTTATTTACAGCCCGATTTGCTGATTGTCATTTTGATGATTCAAATTTCCCAACATTAGGGGGAGAGAGTAAACAGCTGGAAAAGGAGATCGTTTGGAAAGAATTATCATTGTCTCATCTTGATCCTCGAACTAAACAATGTGAACTTGAAGTTCAAAAGATAATTCATTTGCAAAGCTTAGCAAATCAATTACCAAATGCATTCACTGATCCAAAAAGTGTGACAAAATCATATATACCAGCTGCTAATGCTCAGTTAAAAATGGATGTCACAATTGGGCAATCTCATATTGCAAATGAGTCTCAACCATGTCTGAAGCATGGTAGGCTAGTCGGTTCCAAAGATAAAAATCCTCGAATGAGAAAACGAGCTAAAAAGAAAGATGACCCAAGTGAGGATATAGAAACTCCAAAAGAGTCTTCAGACATAATTGATATTTCAGTTCCGGAAGAGACTGATCAGGTACCTGAAATTCATGAAAAGAAAGAGATCTTAATAAATTATGTCAGTAATTGAATACAATGGTACCGGCAAAAAGTCAACGTTGACGATGTTTTTGCATATCATATAGCGCTAAATGTGATAAATGATAGCGAGGATCATGAACCAAAGTCTATCAAAGATTGTAGACAAAGTGAGAATTGGCCAAAATGGAAAGATGTGATTGAAGCTTGTCATACCCCATTTTTTGACTCATATTTTATCTTTTATTATTTCATCACTTATTATTACCTTTTTATTATTTCATTCTTGTCATAGAATTTTTATTTGCATTTATCACTATTAGCATTACTATTAATAGTATCATCATCCTTATTATTATTAATATTATTGTTATTCTATTTTCATTAATAATATCATTATTATCTTTTGTTATTATTAAGGTTTTATTAATTAATATTATTAAGCTTTTCATCATTTTTATTATTATTATCATCATTTTCATTCTCATTACTATTTTATTTATCTTCATTATCATTTTCATTACTATTATTGTCATTATCCTATTATCATTATTGTTATTATTTTTTTATTATTCATTTTTTACCTTTTATTTTTATTTTAAAACAAAAAACAAAAAAAACAGGAGATCGCACTGCGAAGTGACCTTCGCACTGCGACTCCTGCGAATTTTCTGCAGATTTCTAATTTTTTGATCTTTCTTGTTTTTGTTTTCATTTTAACTATTGTTATTACTCTCTATCCTTGTTATTATTATTGTTATTGCTATTTGTGGCTGATTTAATGCAGCAAAGCCAGAATCAAGGTGTGACATTAAAGGTAAAAGGAAAGAAGGATTTTCATCCAACCTAACATGTGCTCAATCAAATTGGCTGCCCTTGGTCAGCTCTTGTCCCCCCCAATTGACCTATCCTCCAACCTGAGCTTGCCAGCCAGCTACTTGATCCCTTTCCTTCCCTTTTTCTTCACCAAAACCAGTCAAACTTAAGTGGTTTTTGCTTGCAAAAAGCTGTTTGTGCTGCCCTGTTTTGAGCTGGATTTCTCCTCCCACACACCAGCCCACATGCTTATTTTGCTTCCCCCAATCTCCCTGTACATGGCAGTACACGTTTTCATTGCTTGGCCTTCCAAGATTGCAAGGATTGATCCCAAGAATCACACAATTTCAAGCTGCCCTGTTTTTCAGTTTTTTCCATCATTACCTTCTAGAATCAGCTGTATTTTGTGGCTGAAATCAGTCAAGGTCTTGACCCTTGGCACAAGGCAAGTAACTTCTATCCTTTAGCATTTAATGCAAAGCCATTTAGCCTGGATTTAGCCCACAAACTAGCTAGGATCTAGAGATTTGCCATCATTGCATTGGATTGCATTTTTTGCCTATAAAAGGAATGGCAAGGCATAAGGATTAAGCACCAGTTGCACACCATTAAACCACTGAAACATTACACACTGAAACAACATTGAAACAGCCACAATACACACGAAATTCATACAAAAAACCCTCACATTGCAGCATTGAAAGTGAACCAAAGCAAGTTAGAATTCATTGTCCATAACCTCTAACCAATCAAGCAAGCTACTTCCAGCCTCTTGCACAAGCATTGCCAGGAGTTCTGTAAGTCTTCTATAGCCTTTATCTTTCATTTTGATTGCTGCTTGCATCTCTTGCTTTGTTCAATTTCATTTTGTGCACAAAAACCCCTTTTGAAACTCAAAAGGGATCTCAAAGGGGCCAAGCCTTAAAACTGAGTTTTTACACTCCTTTTTCCCAATTTTTGCAAAGCTTTTTAACCTCCTTTAGGTTCTGAAGCTTGCTTAGAAGCAGTTTCTGAACTTCTGTTCAGAAACAGCTTCTGAGTTCAAAATTTTGTATACTTCGCAGAGCAAAGTATTGTTCGCACTGCGAACACATCAGAACCTGACTTCGCAGAGCCAAGTTCTGGTTGCTCTGCGAAGTATTTGAAATTCAGAACATGAATCATGCATCCAAATGCCAAATTTTTGGGGTTCCAGCCCTTGATTCAGAACCTAAAGAGTGTTAAAATCATTTTTTGTTCAAACCCTATCCATAATCATGCACCACTTTGGAAGTTTTACAAGTTCGTGCGATAAATTTTGAGTAACTTGTGAAACAAGTTATGTTCTTCAATTTTCAAAACCAAACTTGAGCAATAAGCTAAGTTCGTTTATTTTCAAAACCAAACTTGAACAACCATGTTGTTCATGATTTTTAATCCAAACACGAACTTGAGCCGAGCTTGCTCATTCCTTTTAAATCAAACTCGAATCGAGCCGAATTTGTGAACTTTCCAAACTCGTGCATGTTTTTATGATTTTGTTCATCGTTTAAACTTGAACTACGCTTGTTCTTGAGTTTCAATAACTTAAGCAACAAGTAATGTTCATGATTTTAATAAACTCGAACAACAAATTTGTTCGTGATTTCCTTTTTACAACTTTCCTTTTAAAGTGTTTTGGTTCCCTTTGAGATTTCTCCGAGTAACGAAAACAACTTGAATGAAACGGAAATGGCTTGACGTATGTCTCCCCAAACCTCGGTTGCACGAATGTGTGACGTATGTCTCGTCGCTCGGGCAACCGTCATTCCACCTTTGACGCGTCTAGCACGCTCAACCTTCCTTTGGTCCTCCGTGGCCATTTTTAACTTTTTCTTGGCCCGCGTGGTCAATCCGAACCCTTCGCGCCTTTGCGCGTTTATCTTTAAAACTTTTACGCCTTGCGCGAGTTTATCGCCTTAATGTGCGTCCGTCTTTTTGACATTTAAACCTTTTACGCTTTCGTGCGTTTTAAAACCTTTGTTCACGTCCGAGTGCAAATCCTTTTTATCAAATCATTTACCTTTATGCATTGTCGTCAATGGCCAGTTCGGCGACAACCCGAACAGTTGACATTTACTTTTATTCCTTTTTCATCGGTCTTTTTTAAGCTATCCACATAACGATAGTAGACCGCATTTCCTTTTCAAACTTTTTCGCTCGGACGCGATCAAATCTTTTTTAATTAAAACGAACCAACATACAAATTTTTTCAACCAAAGAACTACGTACGCTTTGAATTCTCCGACTACCGGGAGATACGTAGGAGCAAGATCGACATCTTGTCAAACCCGTTAATAAAAAACTTTCTTTTTTCCCTTTCGTTTGTTTTTATCTCTTTCCCCTTTATATCATATTTTTTCTTTTTCCCTTTTTATATGTTTAAACACGCAAGTAAAACTTTGAAACATTTTAAGCCTAAGCCGACTAAGAGGTTCCCGTTGAGTACAACGGATGTGAGGGGTTCTAATACCTTCCCCTCGCATAATCGACTTTCGAACCTAAAATCTTTTTCAAAGGTAATTTCGAACTTTTTTCCTTTTTCTCCCCGAAAAATTAAAAGTTCAGTCGTGATTTAACATTAGTGATTCAATGCTTCCCAATAGCTTGATATCCGAAATTCGACGCGACAAAGATGGCGACTTCACTGGGGAACATGCATAAAACACTTTGTTTTTGCATGACGAGTCAAGCCTATCTCAGTCGGCTTTTAGGCTAATTTGTTTCATTTTGCTTACGTGTTTATATCTTCTTATCATTATTTGTTTTTATTCTTTTGCTCTACATTTACATATATCATTTTGCTTCATGTTTATATATCAATTGTGGGGTTACTTGAGCGATGTTACTCCACATTGTTCGGGTTAATGCCGGACGTGTGAGGCTCTCTACCCGAGCTCGAGAGAAAACTAAGTTAGAATGGTGGTTGTGAGCGGAAGCCCGCGTTGACGTATGTCCGTGAGGTAGGATGCCAAACCCCGCTTAGAGGAGATTTTCACGTGGAATGTATTGAAGTCATGTGATGTATGTCCATCGACAACCTTACATTCCGTATGAGATCTATGACTCTAGGGACCTCTTCTTAGGAAATTTCACCTTTAGAGCCTACACGTGAGGATGAGGGAAGTTTCGAACCACTGTATACCGTACTTTTGCATATCATCCATTCACATTCATTCATGATTATTGCATTTTGTTTCATTTCATCAGGGGCAACCAATAAATTTTGTTTATTACTGCTTTTTAATAACCATGGTTGGGGATGTAAGGGACCAATTTGTTGAAGGGTAGTAATTTTTGAAAATTCAGAATCTGATTGACTTCGCAGAGCAAAGGTATCTTCGCACTGCGAAGTTGACTCTGAGGTTCGCAGAGCAAACTTACTTCGCAGTGCGAAGCATGCGAATTTTGTCAGCTCAGTTTTCAAAATTTACTAACCCTCATTAACTCCCCCCAACCACTCATTTCCACTATCTCTCTTATCTAACCGTTATTTTCTTTCTTTTTATTTTATTAAACTCCTAACACTTAAAACTATTCATTTTCCTTTCACAAAAACTCAAAAAAAAAGCATACCCATTTTACTTCTTCTCCATAAATCTTTCTTTCTTAATTTCAAGTTTTAATCTCCCTTTTCTGCAAGCAGCAAGGTATGATTTCTTCCTCTTTATCCTTTCTTTTTCTTCTGATTCGTGTTTTGGGTCTTAGGCTTTTTAATTTTTGAACTTCCATTATTAGGGTTTAAGGTTATGATTAGCTTCTCTTCCTTCTTGCCTTGCTATGATAAGTTGTAATTTAGTAAATGTACATTATGGGTAGTTGAAATAGGCCCATTTTCCTTTTCATCTTTAAGTGATTTTACACGAATTCACTTTACCCATTCTTGTAGAATTTGAACCAAAACTAGTTGCTATGTTAGTTGTGTTCATACCCATGCATTTATTCTTAATCATTTATCTAACCTGCATTGTATGAAGCTTAGCTTAAGAGATTAGGGTAGCTTTCTAGGGATTTTTGATTTTTTCTGTCAGGGTCGCAGAGCAAAGATGAACTTCGCACTGCGACCCCCCTTTTCTGGGCAACCCAGATTTTTACGCGTAGCTTTGCACTGCAACCATGCGTTCGCAGTGCGACCTCAGCAGGACAGAACCTTTGTTTTTCTCATGTTTCCTTTCCAATTCCATTTGTTTCACCTCATATCACTTGTAATCATGAATGTTGTTTACTGACTTTGCCCTTTTTCTTGTAGATGGCACCAAGACCAACGGGAAAACGATTAAGGGGTGAAGCATCAGGATCTAGACCCCAAGGAGCATTCGACGCCTCTCGCTTCCTCAGCCTCCGGAATTAGGAGAGGTACGAGGAGCTTCTCAGCAGGACATTCTGGGCTGAGAGGCAGTTCACTATAAGCGAGCGGGGCACCTACCGAGAGCTGGCCCGGCTGATTGATCACCGCCGTTGGGGAGTTTTGGTGAACCCTCCGCTAAACCTTAATTATGACGTTATCCGGGAGTTTTATGCAAACGCCATTCCCGTGGATCCGGAGGGAGAGTTCACCTATGAAACCATGGTGCGTGGTCGGGTCATTAGATTCGATCGCGACGCCATCAACACTTATCTCCGCAACCCCTTCCAACTTGAGAATGATGAGCTTTGTGCTTTCCATAAGCACCAAAACCGTGGTAATTGGAACCACGACCTCTACGCCCAGACCATCTTCCAATCCGGAAGGGGCTATGAGCTCAATGCGGCGGGGCAGCCTACCAAAGCCCTCAAAAACAACCTCACTACCTATGCTCAAGTCATCTTCCACCTCATTGTTCACAATATTAAACCAAAAAGCCATACCTCCTCCACCACCTTGGACGTCACCCCCCTAATCTACTATATCCTCACCCATAAACAAGTAGATGTGGCCAGGGTAATTTGTCAAGAGCTTAAGATAGTGGTCGAGAGTGGCATCAAGCCACCGGCCAAGAAGATGTGCCCGCTCGCTTTCCCGGGTCTGATTATGGGACTCTGCCGGGAGGCACGAGTAGCGATCCCTCCTCATGTTTCCGAAACCATAAAGAATCTGATCACAGACGAGTACATCGCGAGACACTGCACAGGGAGGAGAGCAGCGAGGGCACAGCAGCCACGGCCTAGACCCCCACCGGCATCACAGGGTCATCACACTTGTACCTTCACCTGGGAGCAGAATGCTTCCAGTCATAGATACATGACCATGATGCACGATTCCATGTATCGCCTTCAGATACAGTTGGGTAGGCCGACAGATCCCGACATTCAAATACCGACGCCAGAGATGTTCGCAGCTCATGGTGCTTGGCCCGGGGATAGGCCAGAGTATTCAGAGGGTGGAGGCAGTGGTGCAGCGGCCGGAGACCAGGGAGGTGATGATGGAGGAGAGGATGAGGATGATGAGGACGAGGAGGACGAGGATGAGGAGACTGAGGATGATGAGGCTCTCACTCCTTGAGTGGCCCCCTTTTTTGATGTTTTCTCATGTTTTTTTTTTATTTTTATGTTATTTCATTTTCTCGTACACTCTTCCTATGTTTAACACTTTGTATCCATATTTGCACTATGTACTCCTTCTTTTATTATCTGGCCTTTTAATCATCGTTATTTATGCCTGTTTAATTTTAATGTGCGTTAAATGTCATTTTTTACTATGAATTGTTGGTGATTTGAAATTGACATTTTTCCTTAACCACGGATTAAGCCTAAGTTAATTAACTTAGCCACGGATAATTGGTAATGATAAATTTGATTAATTTGCGCAAAGCTAAATACATGCTTCCTGTTTTTGTGTGATTAAACTCAAAATGAGGATATATACTTAACACAAAAGCTATATCATGCAATTTGCGTTGTTAGTGTGTTTATTCAATGAACCATTTAGAACCAGCCAAAATGTGAGGAAGCCTCAAAATTATTATACATATGCAGGAGACCGGCATTTTTTTTGTTAACTCGATTTTTTTATGTTAAATCTAAACGTTGTTTTAAATTGTATGAAAACATTGGCATGATCGAGGCATTTCTTGAATTTGAGTGAAAACATTTGACCGCAAATAGCCCACCCTGTGAGAAGTGAGCATTTGTCAACCCCTTTGAGCCTAACGAATCAGAATTATTGACTATGAACTGCCAACTTTCATAAGCTCAATTGCTTAATGAGATTGCCAGAGTTTGTAAAAAAACTTTTCAGTTCATAGTTAAATCATCACTAAATTCTGATATTTTTCTTTCAAATTTTGAACCCTTAACCATCATGATTATTATCCCTTGCCAAAAGAGAAAGGAACATTCAATTAGGGTATCGCCTTTGATTCGGTTGAAAAAAAAGGAGAGGTTGTGAAAGGCAAGAAATGATGAGTTTCGTAAAAGATCTTGACAACCAAGAAGAAGAAAAAAGAAAGAAAGAAAGAAAAGCAAACCAAGAAAAAGAAAAGAGAAAAGAAAAAAAGATCAATAAATCGAAGGGTTGTCAAGATCAAAGAAAAATGTTTGTAAATCACCAAAAGTCGTGATTGAATAAGGAGGAAAGGTGTAAATTAGAAAGAATGTTCCTTCTCGCTTGGCCTTTTGAATTCAATTTCCCCACATATGACATCTCTTTTGTAACCCAGCCAAATTACAACCCTCGAAGACCTTGTGATCAATGCTTTTGTGCTTTTAGAAACGATGGTTAGATGGACACATAACTCGATCGGAATGTTAACAAACTTGCCGGATGAGTGTTCAATACCCCCGACATTAATATTCAATTTGTTCATTTACTTAAATGAGTGATAGTTTGGTTCATTGATAAACATATTTTTTAACTTGAGCTGTACGATATAAATTTTGTGTTTGGTATTTGTTTCAAATTTTTTCAGTGCAATCTCGGATTAATGGGAGCATTAAAACTGCATGCGCAAATTTCATATAAATCATACCAACCAATCAAAGCCCAACCTCGCTCGGCATCACATCAAAGCCCGACCTCGCTCGGCATCACATCAAAGCCCGACCTCGCTCGGCAACCAATCAAAGCCCGACCTCGCTCGGCATCACATCAAAGCCCGACCTCGCTCGGCAACCAATCAAAGCCCGACCTCGCTCGGCATCACATCAAAGCCCGACCTCGCTCGGCATCCATTCAAAAGCCCAATATTCATTGGCATCCCAACAATAAAACCCAATATTCATCGGTACCCAACAAGAAGCCCAATTCTCGTTGGCACCCACAATTTTAAACCAAAACCCGATTATACCCAGTGCACAATTATTCAAAAGGCCCAACCATGCTTGGCACTCTCCCCACAATTCATGAAGAGTCCAGTCATCATTAACATGCCTCTATCCCTACAAAAGGCCCAGCCCAGTTATCATCAGCAATCCCAAACCAGATCACAAAGAAGCCACGCCTTTGACAGGCTACCGCCCCATTAATAAGCTTTTCTATCCAACATTACTTTACCTTTTATCAAATTACCATTTTATTTCTTTCATGCATTTTTATTCTTGATGATAGTACTTTAAAACAAAAAAAACTTTTTCAAAATTTATTTTGTGAGTCTTTTATCTTTTATCAATAACAAACACATTCCTTTCGAACTCGTGAATATTTGGAATGTACATCGATGTATGTCCTTAAAACGGATGAAGTTTCGCATGCCGAGCATGGTCAATTGCAAAAAAAGGAATTCCCCAACAGAATCCTTAGTGAATCAATCGGGAATATCCCCAATAAATTGAGAGCCCGAAAGGACAATTCAGGCAAGGACTTGCCAACCAAAGCATAAACATCCCCGGCGGAATCATCAGTTCTTCTCCCCAGCGGATTAGCACAATCCCCAGTGGATTAACAAATTCCTCAGGAAGACAATCTTGGTCCAATCAATCAAAAGCCCAATTGTCATTGGCACCTACTCACAAAAGCCCAATCACCATTGGCATTTAAGGCTGGATATCGATCATGCTTCCAAAATGATCCTTATATCCCCAGCAAAGTCACGAGCAAAGCCCAATCTTATTGGCATACCCCCCAGTGGAGTCTCAACCCCGAAAGCCCAATCATCATTGGCACAACCACAACCAAAGCCCGACCTCGCTCGGCATCCAACCAAAGTCCGACCTCGCTCGGCATCCAACCAAAGCCCGACCTCGCTCGACATCCAACCAAAGCCCGACCTCGCTCGGCATCCAACCAAAGCCCGACCTCGCTCGACATCTTACCAAAGCCCGACCTCGCTCGGCATCTTACCAGAGCCAGACCTCGCTCGGTATCTCATCCAAGCCCGACTTTGTTCGGCACCCAAATCGTAACCCCCAGCGTCCAACGTGACGTCTGTTGTCCCACATGTCAGCATAATTCATGCATCATATCAAACTCATTCATTAACATGCATCTTGTCGCGTCGAATTTCGGATGTCAAGCTATGGATAAGCTTTGAATCACTAAATGTTAAACCACGACTGAACTTTTAATTTTCCGGGGAAAAAAGGAAAAAAGTTCGAAATTACCTTGAAAAAGATTTTAGGTTCGAAAGTCGATTATGCGAGGGGAAGGTATTAGCACCCCTCACATCCGTTGTACTCAACGGGAACCTCTTAGTCGGCTTAGGCTTAAAATGTTTCGATGTTTTACTTGCGTGTTTAAACATATATAAAAGAAAATATAAAAACATAATGCGAAATGAAGAAAGAGATAAAAACGAACGAAAGGGAGAAAAACAAAGGTTTTTTTATTAATGGGCTTGACAAGATGTCGATCTTGCTCCTACGTATCTCCCGGTAGTCGGAGAATTCAAAGCGTACGTAGTTCTTTGGGTAGAAATCATTTGTGCGTTGGTTCGTTTTAGTTAAAAAAGATTTGATCGCGTCCGAGCGAAAAAGTTTGAAAAAAGAAAGTAATGAAAGTAAATGTCAACTGTTCGGGTTGTTGCCGAACTGGCCATTGACGACAATGCATAAAAGTAAATGATTTGATAAAGAGATTTGCACTCGGACTTGAACAAAGGTTTTAAAACGCACGAAAGCGTAAAAAGTTTTAAATGGTGAAAGACGGACGCTAAGGCGATAAACTCGCGCAAGGCGTAAATGTTTTGAAAATAAAAAGACAGACGCACAGGGGCGTAAAAGGTTTGAAAATAAACGACAAACGCGCGGAGGCGATAAATTCGCGCAAGGCGTAAATGGTTGAAAATAAACGCGCAAGGGCGCGAAAGGTTCGGATTGACCACGAGGGCCAAGAAAAGGGTAAAAATGGCCACAAGGGGGCCAAGGGAAGGTTGAGCGTGCTAGACGCGTCAAGGATGGAATGACGGTTGCCCGAGCGACGAGACATACGTCACGCATTCGTGCAACCGAGGTTTGGGGAGACATACGTCAAGCCATTCCCGTTTCATTCAAGTTTGGTTTTGTCGGGACTCTAAGGAATCTCAAAGGGAACAAAAAAATGCCTTAAAAGGAAAAGTAAAAAGAAGGGGATCACGAACAAGTTTGTTGTTCGAGTTTATTAAAATCATGAACATTGCTCGTTACTTAAGCTATCGAAACTCAAGAACAAGCGTAATTCAAGTTTGAATGACAAACAAAATCATAAGACATGCACAAAATTGGAAAGTCCACAAGTTCGGCTCATTTTAAGTTTGGTTTAAAAAAGATGAGCAAGTTCGGCTTAAGTTCGCGTTTGGGTTGAAAATCATGAACAACATGGTTGTTCGATTTTGTTTTGAAATAGACGAACTTTAGCTTATTGCTCAAACTTGGTTTTTGAAAATTGAAGAACATAACTTGTTTCACAAGTTACTCAAAATTTATCGCACGAACTTGTGAAATTTTCAAAGTTGTGCATGATTATAAATTGGGTTTGGACAAAAATGGTTTTAAACCTCTTTAGGTTCTGAATCAAGGGCTGGAATCCCAAAAATTTGACATTTGAATGCCTGATTCCTGTTCTGAGTTTCACATACTTCGCAGAGCAACCAGAACTTGGCTCTGCGAAGTCAGGTTCTGATATGTTCGCAGTGCGAAAAATACTTTGCTCTGCGAAGTATGCGAAATTTTGAACTCAGAAGCTGTTTCTGAACAAAAGTTCAGAAACTGCTTCTAAGCAAGCTTCAGAACCTAAAGGGGGTTTAAAAGCTTTGCAAAATTGGAGAAAAAGGAGGGTAGAAACTCAGTTTTAAGGCTTGGCCCCCTTGAGGTCCCTTTTGAGTTTCAAAAGGGGTTTTTGTGCACAAAGCAAAATTGAACAAACCAAAGGATGAAAACAGCAAACACAATGAAAAATAAAGGTTAAAGGAGACTTACAGAACTCCTAGCAATGCTTGAGCAATAGATTGGAAGTGGTTTGCTTGCTTGGTTAGAGGTTATGAACAATGTTCTAGTTGGTTTTTGCTTTGTGTATGAACTGATTTGGTGTTGCAATGCAAGGGATCTTGGTGTGAATTTCGTGTGTGTAAGGCTGTTTGTTTGTGTGTGCAACTGGTTTTTTCAATCTGTTGGTCTCTATGCCTTGCCATTCCTTTTATAGGCAAAAAATGCAATCTTTGCAATGATGAACAAAATCCTAGAACACTAGCTGATTTGGGCTAAGTTCAGGCTAGAACACTTTGCATTTAATGCTAATGGATAGAAGTTGCTTTGCCTTGTGCCAAGGGGCAAGATCTTGACTGATCTCAGCCACAAATGCAGATGATTCTAGAAGGTAATGATGAGAAAAACTGAAAAACAGGGCAGCTGCAAAAGGGGTGATTCTTGGGATCAATCCTTGCAATCTTGGAAGGTCAAGCAATGAAAACGTGTACTGCCATGTACAGGGAGGTTGGGGGAAGCAAAATGAGCATGTGGGCTGGTGTGTGGGAGGAGAAATCCAGCTCAAAACAGGGCAGCACAAACAGCTTTTTTCAAGTAAAAACCACTTAAGTTTGACTGGTTTTGGTAGAGAAAAAGGGAAGGAAAGGGATCAAGTAGCTGGCTGGCAAGCTCAGGTTGGATGATGGGTCAATTTGGAGGGACAAGAGCTGAC
The DNA here is from genome assembly GCA_018208015.1 of Medicago ruthenica. Lineage (NCBI taxonomy): Eukaryota > Viridiplantae > Streptophyta > Magnoliopsida > Fabales > Fabaceae > Medicago > Medicago ruthenica. The sequence goes on from CM031371.1 coordinate 42,518,376, forward strand.
CAAGGGCAGCCAATTTGATTGAGCACATGATAGGTTGGAAGAAAATCCTTCTTTCCTTTTACCTTTAATGTCACACATTAATTCTTGCCTTGCTGCACTAAATCAGTCAAAAATAGCAATAATAACAATAATAATACTAATAATAACCACTGCAAATGAAAACAAAAAGGATAACTCAAGATATAAAATTCTGCAGAAAAATTCGCAGAGGTCGCAGTGCGAAGGTAACTTCGCACTGCGAACTTCCCTTTTTTTGGAATTTTTGTATTTAAAATAAAAAGGTGGAAAATGAATAATAAATAATAATAATAATGATAATGAAAATGGCAATGCAAAATGCAAATAAAATAAAAAGTAATGAGAATGAAAATGATGATAATAATAATAAAATGAAAAGTTTAATATTATTAATTAATAAAATCTTAATAATAATAATAGATAATAATGATATTATTAAAGAAATAGAATAACAATAATATTAATAATGATGATGATAATAGTAATGCTAATAATGATAATGATAAAATGCAAATAAAATACTATGATAAGAATGAAATAATAAAAGGTAAAAATAAGTAATGAAATAATAAAAGATAAAACAAATAAAAAATATAAGTCAAAAAATGGGGTATGACACATCTCATATTCATATCATGCATCCCCCACAATTTTATTTTTTCCAACTACAGTCGAGTGTCATCCCCAGTCTGTCTGGTCTAGGGATGTCAATCTCCTTTTTGCCAAGCGATAGTTCTTTAACGAACAGCTTGTGCGCCTCTCATTATATTCTTGTATCAAGGGGCAGTTCCTTAACGAACAGTTTGGGTATCCCCAGTACAAGTCAATCTTTCACACGACGTCCCCAGTGACAGTCATGCATTCATACATTCATGCATTCATACATACGTACATTTATGCATACAACATACTACATATCATACACAGTTGCTCTAATCGCCATGAGGCTCACCAATCAATCATGAACAATTCATGAACCCCTTTTTTCCCCAAGTGTCGTCCCCAGTCTGTCTGGTCCAGAGATGTCACCTTTTATGCCAAGTGGCAGTTCAAACGAACAGCTTGCGCATCTTTTTATCATGTCTTTATGCCAAGTGGCAGTTCTTTAACGAACAACTTGTGCATATTCTCCAGTGTTGTGCCAAGTGGCAAGTTCTTTAATGAACAGCTTGTGCATCCTTTCTCCCCGATTGAAGGGGCAGTTCTGTAAGGAACGGCTTGTCAGCCGCATCCCCAGTGTCGTCAATGGCAAGTTCGGCAACAACCCGAACAGTTGACATTCTTTTTATTTCCTGTCGTCAATGGCAAGTTCGGCAACAACCTGAACAGTTGACATTCTTTTTATTTCCTGTCGTCAATGGCAAGTTCGGCAACAACCCGAACAGTTGACATTCTTTTTATTTCCTGTCGTCAATGGCAAGTTCGGCAACAACCTGAACAGTTGACATTCATTTTATTTTCTGTCGTCAATGGCAAGTTTGGCAACAACCCGAACAGTTGACATTCTTTTTATTTCCTGTCGTCAATGGCAAGTTCGGCAACAACCCGAACAGTTGACATTCTTTTTATTTTCTGTCGTCAATGGCAAGTTCGGCAACAACCCGAACAGTTGACATTCTTTTTATTTCCTGTCGTCAATGGCAAGTTCGGCAACAACCCGAACAGTTGACATTCTTTTCATTTCCTGTCGCCAGTGGCAAGTTCGGCAACAACCCGGACAGCTGGCATTTACCTTTCATTTCTTGTCGTCAGTGGCAGTTCGGCATTAACCCGAACACCTGACATTCATCCCCAGTGGAACCATGTTCCCCAATGAAGTCGGATCTCGTTTCTTTAACGAACCCGGGTATCCCCTTTGTCTCTTTTTATCCCCAATGTGGTCATCTTTGTCGTTTTTGCATTCATGTTTACATTACAAGCATTCATAACATTTGCATACATGCATTCATAACATTTACAATTCAAGAAAAATATTTAGTCAAAAAATGGTGTACTCTATATTTAAGTCTCTTCGACCCGTCCATTTCAAATTTCACTTTCAATCTCCAGGGCGAAGAAACTTAAATAGGGGCATCTGTCATACCCCATTTTTTGACTCATTTTATATTTTATTATTTCATCACTTATTATTACCTTTTTATTATTTCATTCTTGTCATAGAATTTTTATTTGCATTTATCACTATTAGCATTACTATTAATAGTATCATCATCCTTATTATTATTAATATTATTGTTATTCTATTTTCATTAATAATATCATTATTATCTTTTGTTATTATTAAGGTTTTATTAATTAATATTATTAAGCTTTTCATCATTTTTATTATTATTATCATCATTTTCATTCTCATTACTATTTTATTTATCTTCATTATCATTTTCATTACTATTATTGCCATTATCCTATTATCATTATTGTTATTATTTTTTTATTATTCATTTTTTACCTTTTATTTTTATTTTAAAACAAAAAACAAAAAAAACAGGAGATCGCACTACGAAGTGACCTTCGCACTGCGACTCCTGCGAATTTTCTGTAGATTTCTAATTTTTTTATCTTTCTTGTTTTTGTTTTCATTTTAACTATTGTTATTACTCTCTATCCTTGTTATTATTATTGTTATTGCTATTTGTGGCTGATTTAATGCAGCAAAGCCAGAATCAAGGTGTGACATTAAAGGTAAAAGGAAAGAAGGATTTTCATCCAACCTAACATGTGCTCAATCAAATTGGCTGCCCTTGGTCAGCTCTTGCCCCCCCAATTGACCTATCCTCCAACCTGAGCTTGCCAGCCAGCTACTTGATCCCTTTCCTTCCCTTTTTCTTCACCAAAACCAATCAAACTTAAGTGGTTTTTGCTTGCAAAAAGCTGTTTGTGCTGCCCTGTTTTGAGCTGGATTTCTCCTCCCACACACCAGCCCACATGCTTATTTTGCTTCCCCCAATCTCCCTGTACATGGCAGTACACGTTTTCATTGCTTGGCCTTCCAAGATTGCAAGGATTGATCCCAAGAATCACACAATTTCAAGCTGCCCTGTTTTTCAGTTTTTTCCATCATTACCTTCTAGAATCAGCTGGATTTTGTGGCTGAAATCAGTCAAGGTCTTGACCCTTGGCACAAGGCAAGTAACTTCTATCCTTTAGCATTTAATGCAAAGCCATTTAGCCTGGATTTAGCCCACAAACCAGCTAGGATCTAGAGATTTGCCATCATTGCATTGGATTGCATTTTTTGCCTATAAAAGGAATGGCAAGGCATAAGGATTAAGCACCAGTTGCACACCATTAAACCACTGAAACATTACACACTGAAACAGCATTGAAACAGCCACAATACACACGAAATTCATACAAAAAACCCTCACATTGCAGCATTGAAAGTGAACCAAAGCAAGTTAGAATTCATTGTCCATAACCTCTAACCAATCAAGCAAGCTACTTCCAGCCTCTTGCACAAGCATTGCCAGGAGTTCTGTAAGTCTTCTATAGCCTTTATCTTTCATTTTGATTGCTGCTTGCATCTCTTGCTTTGTTCAATTTCATTTTGTGCACAAAAACCCCTTTTGAAACTCAAAAGGGATCTCAAAGGGGCCAAGCCTTAAAACTGAGTTTTTACACTCCTTTTTCCCAATTTTTGCAAAGCTTTTTAACCCCCTTTAGGTTCTGAAGCTTGCTTAGAAGCAGTTTCTGAACTTCTGTTCAGAAACAGCTTCTGAGTTCAAAATTTCGTATACTTCGTAGAGCAAAGTATTGTTCGCACTGCGAACACATCAGAACCTGACTTCGCAGAGCCAAGTTCTGGTTGCTCTGCGAAGTATTTGAAATTCAGAACATGAATCAGGCATCCAAATGCCAAATTTTTGGGGTTCCAGCCCTTGATTCAGAACCTAAAGAGTGTTAAAATCATTTTTTGTTCAAACCCATTCCATAATCATGCACCACTTTGGAAGTTTTACAAGTTCGTGCGATAAATTTTGAGTAACTTGTGAAACAAGTTATGTTCTTCAATTTTCAAAACCAAACTTGAGCAATAAGCTAAGTTCGTTTATTTTCAAAACCAAACTTGAACAACCATGTTGTTCATGATTTTCAATCCAAACACGAACTTGAGCCGAGCTTGCTCATTCCTTTTAAATCAAACTCGAATCGAGCCGAATTTGTGAACTTTCCAAACTCGTGCCTGTTTTTATGATTTTGTTCATCGTTTAAACCTGAACTATGCTTGTTCTTGAGTTTCAATAACTTAAGCAACAAGTAATGTTCATGATTTTAATAAACTCGAACAACAAATTTGTTCGTGATTTCCTTTTTACAACTTTCCTTTTAAAGTGTTTTGGTTCCCTTTGAGATTTCTCCGAGTAACGAAACCAACTTGAATGAAACGGGAATGGCTTGACGTATGTCTCCCCAAACCTCGGTTGCACGAATGCGTGACGTATGTCTCGTCGCTCGGGCAACCGTCATTCCACCTTTGACGCGTCTAGCACGCCCAACCTTCCTTTGGTCCTCCGTGGCCATTTTTAACTTTTTCTTGGCCCGCGTGGTCAATCCGAACCCTTCGCGCCTTTGCGCGTTTATCTTTAAAACTTTTACGCCTTGCGCGAGTTTATCGCCTTATTGTGCGTCCGTCTTTTTGACATTTAAACCTTTTACGCTTTCGTGCGTTTTAAAACCTTTGTTCACGTCCGAGTGCAAATCCTTTTTATCAAATCATTTACCTTTATGCATTGTCGTCAATGGCCAGTTCGGCGACAACCCGAACAGTTGACATTTACTTTTATTCCTTTTTCATCGGTCTTTTTTAAGCTATCCACATAACGATAGTAGACCGCATTTCCTTTTCAAACTTTTTCGCTCGGACGCGATCAAATCTTTTTTAATTAAAACGAACCAACATACAAATTTTTTCAACCAAAGAACTACGTACGCTTTGAATTCTCCGACTACCGGGAGATACGTAGGAGCAAGATCGACATCTTGTCAAGCCCGTTAATAAAAAACTTTCTTTTTTCCCTTTCGTTTGTTTTTATCTCTTTCCCCTTTATATCATATTTTTTCTTTTTCCCTTTTTATATGTTTAAACACGCAAGTAAAACTTTGAAACATTTTAAGCCTAAGCCGACTAAGAGGTTCCCGTTGAGTACAACGGATGTGAGGGGTGCTAATACCTTCCCCTCGCATAATCGACTTTCGAACCTAAAATCTTTTTCAAAGGTAATTTCGAACTTTTTTCCTTTTTCTCCCCGAAAAATTAAAAGTTCAGTCGTGATTTAACATTAGTGATTCAATGCTTCCCAATAGCTTGATATCCGAAATTCGACGCGACAAAGCTGAATTAAACTCGCTTTACAAGCAAAAAGTTTTTGGACCTATAGTCCGAACATCTGAAGGTGTGAAACTATTGGATATAGGTGGGTTTTTGTGAGAAAACGAAATGAAAATGGTGAAATTGTGAGATACAAAGCTCGACTTGTTGCCCAAGGATTTTTACAAAGACTTGGAATTGACTTTGATAAACATATTCACCTGTAGTGGATGCATGTACTTTTCGGTACTTAATTAGCCTTGTAGCACATGAAGGGCTCAAATTTCACATGATGGATGTCGTTACAACTTATTTATATGGATCACTTGATAGTGACATTTACATGGAACTCCCAGAAGGATTTAATTTTCCTGAGACAGATTGTCCTAGATCTCGAGAAGACTATTCCATCAAATTGAATAAGACTTTATATGGGCTAAAACAATCAGGGCACATGTGGTATAACCGCCTCAGTGAATATTTGATAAAAGAGGGGTATACAAATGACTCTATTTGTCTATGTATTTTTATAAAAAGATATGGAAAAGAATTTGCTATAATTGCGGTGTATGTTCATGATATAAATATTATTGGAACTCCTGAAGAGCTTCCGAAATCTATAGATTGCTTACAGAAAGAGTTTGAGGTGAAGGACTTGGGAAGGACAAAGTTTTGTTTGGGATTACAAATTGAGCATTTGAATAATGGAATATTTGTGCATCAAGAAGCTTATGTTGCAAAAGTATTAAAATGTTTCTATATGAACAAATCTCATCCATTGTTTACTCCAATGGTTGTTCGATCACTGGATATGGAGAAAGATCATTTCAGACCTCGAGAAGAGGTTGAAGAAATACTTGGTCCTGAAGTACCATATCTCGGTGCAATCAGAGCACTAATGTACCTTGCTAATCATACACGTCATGATATTTCATTTTCTATCAATCTATTAGCAAGATATAGTTCTTCACCTACACGGAGACATTGGAACGGAGTCAAGCATATATTTCGTTACCTTAGAGGTACAATGGACATGGGTTTGTTTTATTCAAAAGTACAAAAATTTGAATTAACAGGTTATGCAGATGCAGGTTATTTGTCAGATCCTCATAATAGAAGATCACATACAGGTTACTTGTTTACCTGTGGAGGTACAACCATTTCATGGAGATCCGTGAAACAAACCAAAACAACAACATCATCAAATCATGCGGAACTCTTAGCACTACATGAAGCGAGTCGAGAATGTGTTTGGTTAAGGTCTCTAATTCAACACATACAAGAAAGTTGTGGTTTATCTATCGAGAGAATAAATGCGACAACTATTTATGAAATTAATACTGCATGCATTGCTCAGTTGAAAGGAGGTTACATTAAAGAAGATCGAACAAAACATATTTCTCCTAAATTCTTTTTCACGCATGATCTTCAGAAGAATGGTGATATAAGCATTCAGCAAATTCGTTCTTGTGATAATCTTGCAGACATTTTCACAAAGTCACTCCCAAGCAGAGTTTTTGAATGGCTGATACAAGAAATTGGTCTTCGTCGACTCAGAGATGGTTGTATTGTTGAGGGGGAGAAATAAATGTATTATGTAAAAGGATTGTGTACTCTTTTTCCTTCACTAGAATTTTTTCCCATTGGGTTTTTTTTTCTAGTAAGGTTTTAATGATGCATATTCTGATGGACATCGAAGGGGGAGTGTTATGAATAATAATAAGTTAGTGGATGTCTATTCTTAGTCTTCCACCTTCGTATAGCTCCCATAACTGAATGGATGGATAATGGTTCTTAATTACTTTTCATCATTCACTTGCTCACTTTGTGTCCTATAAATATGACTCATATTTTAGTGTAAAGACACTTGTGAAGATAATAATACAAAAAGCTTTCATCTCTTTCATCTTTAATCTTATGCTTTTACTTTATTTTATAACAATTAGAGCCGATCCAAAATCTGTTGAATCATTTGTTATAATGCTATCAGATTTCTCCTATCTGGCCTTCAATATATATCTTTTATTCATCACATTTATCGTTGATGTTATATCTTTTATTTTGATGATGTTGGTCATAATGAAAATCGACATATTCTTATTTTTATTTTTATTTTTCTTTTTCTGGTGAACGAATTATTAAAGATTTTGTATAAAAACAATGTACTCCCTCCGTTTTAAAATGAGTTTTGTTTCAAGGTTTTTACACACAAATTAAAAAATGTAATAATGATGCAAAAGACATGCGATTTTACTAAACTGACCTTATTTATTATTGGGGACTTGGTGTAATGTTTTGGAAGTAGTGTACACTCAGTTAATTAGAGAGTATAATTAGAAGTAAAATAATAATTCTAAAATGCAGTAAAAATCTTTATTTGATAAGTGAAAGACTTTCTTAAATGGAGTACGTTTTATATTGAATATGAAAACCAAAGTATTTAGAAAACTGCTTTTCCCACTTCAAAGAAAGATAAAACACACCAGTAATTTACGTTTTTAACCCTGGGAAGGATCCGGCGGCAGCTAACTGCCGATGGGAAGGAAACCAGCGACAGTTAGCTGACGTTGCCATGTTTTGCCTATATTTTCTAAAACTTCACATTTTTTGGCAGTTAACTGTCGTTTTACATCTCTACTCCATCGGCACTTAACTGCCGTGGAGCATGAATTTGCATTTTTTCATTATTTTCCACACATTGACTTATTTATATTCCATTATTTTCCATTTTTTCTTTTTTTTTTCTATTCTTTTCTATATATATTTATAAATCAAAATTGCTTTTTAGAGTATAATTTTAATATAAGAGTATAATAAATAAAAAGCAATAAAAAATCAAATTATTTATATATATAATAAATCATATCATATATATAATAATAAAAGAAAATATAATTTCTGTTATTTTTAAGCGTATAATTTTCAAATTATTATTATCATTTTTATTTATTACTTTTTTTGTTGTTTTTAGTTTTTTCACTTTAAACACCGGTTAACATAACTCTTTTTACGATTCTTTTTATTTTATGATTGTGATATAAATTAATAATATAAACAAAAAACGTAAGATATGTGTACTTGGTTTCTTTCTCAAATATAAATTTTGGCTTAATTACATTTTTTGTCCCTTAAATATTTTTCAGGTTTTATATTGGTCCCCTAATTAATAAAAGTAACGTTTTGGTGCCTTAAATCCTTCTCTGTTAGTCACTTTGGTCCCTTCCGTTAGTTTGTGTTAAAAAACGTTAGGCTTAATTACACTTTTGACCCCTTAAATATTTTTCAGGTTTCATATTGGTCCCCTAATTAAAAAAATCCTTCTCTGTTAGGGGACCAAAAGTGTAATTAACTCTAATATTTTTTAACACAAACTAACGGAAGGGACCAAAGTGACTAACATAGAAGGATTTAAGGGACCAAAATGTTACTTTTATTAATTAGGGGACCAATATGAAACCTGAAAAATAGTTAAGGAATCAAAAAGTGTAATTAAGCCATAAATTTTCTAGCCTTTTTCCACGCAATTGTCCAAAGATCTGAGACATCGTATCAATACAGTAGTCAAAGTAGTTGAGATTAGCTTAATTGCCACCATTGCCATTTTTGTCAAAGCAAAATAAGGTTTTCTTTGGCCAAAAAATGCAGATTTGGAATATGCAGTCAGCTTGTTTAGCTTGTTTTTCGATAAAATGCAAGATTTTTGGGCGATAATACTCTCAATTTTTTTTATCGTGGTCTAGTGTTTAAAAATTTATCTTTAAATGAATAAGTGGAGTATCCGAAATTTGAACTTTGACCCTGCATATACATGACATTTTTTCTACCAACTAACTTAAGATCACGTGGACAATACTCAACTTAATTATAAACAAGGATATAAGTTATATAAAAGTGGTCCAAAGTATAAGTGTAGAATTTAACTAATTTGCTCATAAAAAATTAACTAATTTTATTTTATAAATTTCTATGTGAAATTAAATGGAAAAAATAATAGTTCGTAAAATGTAACTATATTTCATCACATCAAGTATTATTTTTTTTAAAATCCAAAAAAATGTATTAAAATATATTCTAGTACAAGACATGCAAATAATAAAAAAGTAAGAGTTTCAAGCAAGGTAACCAAATGACTTGGAAACAATCTCAAAATTCCCTTTCAAACGCAAAATGGCCACTAAACTGCTGAACATAAAGTAATAGAACCTTTAATAAAACGAGTTGCTCTGATCTAGCCTCCAAACCCACAGGTCTAAAACATTTTCATGCAATGAAGTGTTAGTCAACAAGGAACAATTTTCTACCCACAATCCTTCCTCCCAATAATAACACCACCGTTTTCCTTAATAATATGAAGTCTCTCCACCAAATGGATGTTTTATCAGCTTCTTATTGCACCAAACCGTTCTCTATTCCAAATTCATGAGACAACACCTTATACCACAACTTACCTTGATCGATCTTAGTTTTCCAACACCATTTACCTAAAAGAGAAAAATCAAATTCCTTCATCGTCTGAACTCTAAGACCTCCTTTACACCTGTCTAAACACACATTATCCAAAACAACACAATGCACTTCGCAAGCTTCCTTATTACCTCCAAATAAAATATTTAAAAAATGATTTGATTTTTGAGATGGTATCTCATGAAGCCTTGACGGAAGAAAGAAAATAATTAAGTAAAGATGACAAAGCATATTTGAGTAAAACGATACGACCACACATTGATAAGTTGATAGTATTCCATCGAGAGAGCCTCTTCCTAACTTTTCAATTAGAGAATTCCATAAAGTGAGACTTCTTGGATTACCTCTAAAGAAAAATTCAATGTGTTTGGAAGGAAACTGACCAATTTTACAATTAAGCACACCGTAAACATCTTTCAATCAAGAATTCACTACAATGACCCCAAGGATCGAGGGTTTATGGAAGTTAATTATGAGTTCAGACATAAGATCAAAGAGAATTAAATTGGCATTAATAGCTCTGATATCGGCTTAGTTTTTCTCACCAAAGATCAAGGTGTCATTTGCGAAGTGCAACTATGATATTTGAAGTGAGAATCCGAACCAAACTGATAATGTGCAAATAGACCACCTGAAATCGTAGATCCAGGATAATAATTAAGCCTTCTAATGCTATAAAGAATAAGAAAGGTGAAAGTGGACCACCTTGGCACAATTCTCTCAGACTGAATCTAGATTGGACTTCCATTAACAAACATTAAGGCGAATGCCAAGTTCATTCATTCCAAAACCCACTGAATCCACTTAGAAAGGAACCTCATTGTAGCCATTACCTCTACAGGGTCGTCCCATTCAACTTAGTCAATTTTTTCTTTCAAAATCTACCTTAAAAAGAATAAGTTTTTTCTTTAATCTGGTGGCTTCATAAAAATTATGTTCGCTATTAAATGCCATCAAGGATTTGTCGCCCCTTGAACAAAAACATATCGAAACTTAGAGATGACCGAACCCACTACTTTGTTCAGTTTGTTCATCAACATCTTTGCCAAAATTTAATACATACAACAAACTAAAGAAATGGATTGGAATTCAGATAATCTTTAGGGATTAACTACTTTGAAAATAAGAGCTATAAAAATGCAGTTAGAACATTCACTAATTTGTCGTTTGAATGAAACTCACTAAGAAATATACCAAACTCATTCTTGATTTCTCCACAAAATTCTTTTAGAAAATCAAAATCAACTTCATTGGACCCAAAACTCTTAAATCTGTCACAATCCTACATTTTTTTTCTTTCTTTCAAACTTTTGCTAATTTCTACAAAACCTTATTTTTTATATATTCCAGCTAAACAAATAGATTTAAAAATAATAGAATAAATATGATAATAATAACTATCACTATAAAAGGATAAGAATATCCTAGAAAGAGATATATCAGCAGAGAAACAAAATCATTACACATCAACTTTGTGCTATAGTGTTAGTGTCTTCAAACTTTTCATAAAAACTTAGTACAATATTAAACCCTAATCCAATCCCAAATACAGTATTCATTCAATACTAGTACTCCCTCGGTTCTTTTTAACTATCTCTTTTGGAAAAAAATTTATTCCTATTTAATTGTCACTTTCAAAGTTCAATGGAACATTAAATGATATTTTACCAATATTATCCTTGGTTATTTATTACGAAGAGTGAAATATATGAAATTAGATCTTAAATAAATAAGGCTATTATAGTAAAAATATAAATTATTATATCAAACATAGTAATATTTATTAATTGTTTTAATTTATAAAAAATGTCAAAAAATAACGATTAAAAAGGAACAAATGTACTGTTCATTGTTGTGTAAATTAAATTTTGCAACTAAACACAGCAAATTTGCAACCATATGTATGTAGCATTATGGACCCACCTAATAGCCCTTTATTTTATTTTTAATTTTTGTAATTTCTTCTAAAAAGAATTGCCCTCTTGTTTGTAGTTGTTGGACCCTCTTCTTTCCATTCTCTCAGGCTTTTACAGACAACTTTGTTGGAAAAATAATGAAATGAAGTGAAGAATGAGGATGAACAGTTTCTGTTACAATGCTTTGAATTCTTAAATCACTTTCTTTTGGAAATTTTCACTTCATTCTTTATGGTTTGAAGTTGATCAGGATCTGTTTTACTTGTGTCCCTTTTGAGTTTCACAAACATGCATATAGGTATGCAAAATGCAATAATCTAAAGCTTATTTTTTTTTTATTGCTTAAAAAATGGTGTTTTTATGTTGATTTCTTAGCTACCCTGTTTTTTGTTTTTGATTTATTGGTGGATCCATTCATTTTCTTCTATGATTTATACTAAAAATCTGAACTTTTTGTTGGGCTGTTTCTGGTTTTTCTGCGGAAAACTTGGGTGTTATAAACTTTGAAATGTTTGATGAAAGCTAGTTGTCAAGTTGGTAACTTTTGTTTGAGTTGATTGCTATTGATTTGTTGGATTGGTTAATGAACATATACATTTTCCATTTTGGTTATTGGGGTGAAACTGAGGAGAGTTTGTAAAGAAGGGATGTTGATTAGGAATGTTTTGTTTATTGTGGTTTGAGATTTGAAGTTGAATTATGTTGATTTAAGTGGAAGTTGTTGTCTTTTCCACTAATATTTTTTTACTACTTTTGAACCAAAAGTTTTTTCTTCTTCTTCTTCTGTGGACTTTGACTTGTTTTACATGCGTCATTTTCATTGGGGTTAGGCCTATATGTCAACACAACAGGTAAGGTTGCATTGCATTCCCAGACTCTACAATGGTGGGAGAGATGCATAGTGGGCCACCCTTTGTTTGATTTTTTATAACCTCTTTTGTAATTTTGTGCTAGACCTGTGTTATAAAGAGTCAGGCCTTAATATGTGTTTATATAAGTGGGAGGTAGCACTTACTTTACAATCTGGTTTAATAGAGTTGAGTAAGGTCCAATGCAAATTCTAAGATGATATTAGAGCTATACCTGATCTATTGGGCCATCCGCTATGCCTCCCTGGTTATGCTCCAGATGTCCAATCCAGGGCGTGTGATGGGGGGGTGTGAGGGGTAGTTAAGAGGTTCTCATTCGGTCGAGTTAGAGACAACCCAAATTTTAAGAACATCTTCTTGCTTCTAAGAACATGTCTAGTGCTCAGCGTGAAGGATGTGTGTTCGGAGTCCCACACTGGATGAGATAATGTCTAAAAAATGAATTTATATGTGGGAAGCATCCCTCACTTTAAGCCGGTTTTGTAGGGTTGAGATAGACCCAACCCATATTCTAAGAACTTATTCTTCCTTCATGTCAATTCCACCTATCTATCTTTGGTTTATAACACTACTGGTTTCAATTTCATCAAAATTTAAGTACATTTCCTTTTTAAGTGCGGTTTTCAAATATGTTTTTGCACGAGAATCATTAATCATGATATCTGTTCTTGCATGAAGAGAAACTTGTGGTACTCCAGTTAGAATATTTATCAATAATGATTTTGCCATGGATTGGAGTTGCATTGAATTGTTGTAAATGAATATAGGATCAAATAGGGTATATCATATACATTAATTCCATTCCCCAGTAAATCATATACTGCTTCATTTCATATTTTTGTAACATTAGTTTGCTGTGCGATTTCACTTAAGCAGGTCAAACGGATACAGCTTCAGTAACATGTCTGATCAACAGCATTTCTCGATTCGTTCATCTGGTTTCTTGCCAAACAGTGAAACCTATGCCCTTACAGAAGATCTGCAATAATATGGTTGGGGTGTTAAAGCGTTTGAAGCCAGTACTCGATGACGTTATGGATTACAAAATTCCTTTACATCAAAATTTATGTAAAGTATGTGAAGAATTGGATATACGCGTTAACGAAGCAAGGGATTTCGTTGAAAAATGGGGTCCAAAGATGAGCAAGATTCGCAGTGTAAGTAATTACTTGTATTCTTATAAATTTATAGCCAAACTAAGTATTCTGTTGGGATCATTCCTATTTTCAGGTTCTACAAAGTGGTACATTGTTGATCAAGTTACAAAGCACTTCACTTGACATTTGTCACATGATAGTTAAATCCTTAGAGTCACCACCATCTGCATCGGTTTTGGCTAACCTTCAGGTATGTGCAAAGTTGGAAGGTTCCTCCATAATCGCTTCTGTTGAGTATGGCTCAGAGTTATTGACAAAGCCTCTTGCCGTACGGTTCAGGGGTAATTGTTGTAATATGGACCATAGTATTTAAATACAAGTTGTACATTTTAAGTCTTAAGCTTGAAATAATAGAAAGTAAACTGCCGCCACTCTGTAGTTGTAGACGTAGGCACAATTGGTCAAACTTCGTTACCAAACATCGTGTGTTTATCTGTTTGTGTTTTCATATCTTTATTCTTTTGAACTGGGATTTCTGTTCTAACAACTTCTTATTTAAGATTATTTTAATTTATTTGCATCCTGATAAAATTAGGAGCATAAAGTATTATAGTCGTAGTTAACTTTTTAGTGTGTCTTGTTGATCAAAACAAGTGTGAGACTAATTTCTAGCAACTTTTTCAGCACTATATCCAGGAACTTCAGTGTCTCAAGAAGGAAACAGCAATGGTCTATATAGAAAAGGCACTGAGAGAACAAAGAGATGATACCGAACCTTGCAAGGAAAATCTAAAGGAAATTATTGAGTTACTTAAATTGACATCAACTCAGGAGCTCTTGAAAGAGACTATTGCTGTGGAAAAGGAAAGATTGAACGTTGAAGGACATAAAATGAAAGGCGACTTGGAAGAAATCAATGAAATTGTGAATCTTGTCCGCATCTTACGTGATTATGTGATGAAAACCGAGTACTTTGTAGTCAAAAGCGGTGTCTCATTCCCTCCGTACTTTCGTTGTCCTTTATCATTGGAACTCATGTTGGATCCTGTTATTGTGGCTTCTGGTCAAACATACGAGAGGCAATCCATCCAAAAGTGGCTTGATCATGGGCTGACTGTTTGTCCAAAGACTCGTCAAAGACTTACTCATACAAATCTCATTCCCAATTATACTGTCAAAGCTATGATAGCAACTTGGTGTGAGGAAAATAACACCAACTGTTCTAGTAACTCTGAGCATAATACTGGAAATGCATTTGAAGAACAAAAGGGCGATAACTCTTTCAGATCCAATGGAGAATGCAATGGATGCCAGAATATAGAAATAGAAAAGTGGGAGCTACAATCACCATATATTCACAGCAGAAGTGAATCCTTTTCAAGTTCAATTTCTAGTAGTGATTGTCTACTTGCAGTTTCAAAAGATGTATCAAGGGTGTCCGATAAGTATCAAATTACAAAGGTGTCGTCCGAAGATGCGGGAGGGATAGAAAATGAAAAAAATAATAACAGTAATACTACTAATAGTCATTCAAGAGTTGATTCACATCTTGTTTCAAACTCAGGATTGAATGAATTGACAACCTCGTCTCATGTCAATAAATTGATCGAAGATCTCCAAAACGAATCAATTGAAGTGAAAACTACTGCTGCAGAAGAACTGAGGCTCCTTACAAAGCATAACACTGAAAACCGTATCATTGTAGGGCAGTGTGGGGCTGTCATGCCTTTACTTTCGCTGCTATATTCAGACGGGAAAGTAACACAAGAGCATGCTGTGACAGCTCTGCTTAATTTATCAATTAATGAAGACAACAAGGCCTTGATCATGGAAGCAGGGGCTATAGAACCCCTTATCCTTGTTTTAAAGACGGGAAATGATGGTGCCAAGGAGAATTCTGCGGCAGCTCTATTCAGCCTCTCTGTAATGGAGAACGGTAAAGCAAAAATCGGCCGTTCCGGTGCAATTAAAGCATTGGCGGAACTTCTTGCCTCAGGAACACTTAGAGGAAAGAAGGATGCTGCTACTGCTTTATATAACCTCTCAATATTTCATGAGAATAAAGCTCGAATAGTTCAAGCTGGAGCTGTGAAATTTCTGGTTGAGTTAACGGATCCTGCCGATGGAATGGTTGACAAGGCTGTTGCCCTTCTGTCAAACCTGTCGACAATTGCGGAGGGAAGGTTAGAAATTGCAAGAGAAGGTGGCATCCCGTCATTAGTTGAAATTGTTGAATCAGGTTCTCAGAGGGGAAAGGAAAATGCTGCTTCCATTCTCTTACAATTATGCCTTCATAGTTCCAGGTTTTGTACACTGGTTTTACAAGAAGGAGCTGTACCTCCCTTAGTTGCACTATCTCAATCTGGTACTCCAAGAGCAAAGGAAAAGGTATGGATTTTATCATTCTTTTCCTTTGCTATGCTTATGAGTGGAAAGAAGAAATTAAGTGTGTTAAGTGTCTCACACTAGATGAGATATGACCTATGAAGCAAAGGCGCAGACACTGGACATGACACTGACACATCAACACTACTAACAATTTGAAAGTGAAACTAATTGAATGTTACCACATGTGGCGGTGTTGTATCGCTGTCTGATAGCGACACGTGTCGAACACCGGACACTCCTTTAATCCTAAATGTTAGTGCTACATTTGATACCCGAAAATGAGTTTATAAGTGGGAGGCATTCCTCACCTAACAAACTGGTTTTGTAGGGTTAAGTTCGGTCCAATTCATATTTTAAGAAAGTAAAACAAAGGGTGTTTTTTCTATACTACTAGTGAAGTCATTTTGTTGAAATTATGGCTAAAATCTTGTTTGAGTGTGTGCCTAACAATTCATTCTTTTACTTCCATAACCCCTTTTCCCAAAAGTATTGTAGAAGGAAGTTCTGATCCTTTTGTCTAGAGTTATGTTTAGTATACTTTGCATTCTATCTGAACATCGGAAATAGTATCTCAGTTAATGGAACATAATCTGAATTATGCAAGAGAAAATGCTAACTTGTTGTAAACATTCACGCAGGCACAGCAACTTCTCAGTCATTTTCGTAATCAACGGGAAGGAGCTACCACAAAGGGAAAATCATGAAGATAGAAAGTTTTGGTTATTTCGGTTATTTCAGTACTCCCTTCTCCTAGCCTAAGTAATTTTCTATAATGATATGCCTCCTGATTTTATAGATATAGGATTTCATTCTTTTAATTTTTTGCATGTATCATTTTGGAAACGGTTTTCATCTTAGTGGTTTGTCATTTGGTTATTCTCAGTCACTCTGCCCCCTAGTATCTGGAGGTATCTATTTTCCAATTTTTGTACGAGCTTTAACTTTCTTTCTACTTTGGTGGCTGTACTCGGAGGAGGTAAGCTAGTTTCTGAAGCTTTAGCTTGGCAAGATGTAACACACAATACTATTCTACTAGAGCATAACTCATATGGTCCCAACTCCCTAGTCAGTTCAGTGCATATTTGTACATATAATATAGAATCTTGTGATCTACTATAAATTAGTGTACCTTATACTGTTCATGGAGCTTTCTATTACTATATATTCAACCATGCAGAAAATCCTCTTTGAAACATTTTAGAATTTGAGTTGGATCTATCTCAACCTTACATAATCGGCTTGTAAGGGGAGAAGTGTGTTTCACTTATTAACACATTTGTATCCACATCTCATCCAGTGCGGGTCTCTCAACACACCTTACTCAAGTTCATGATTGGACATCTAAAGCGTGATTTGGGTGGTCTGTAAGATGAAAGATGCCTTTCATTTATGAACATTTTTTATGTCACATCTCATATAATGTGAGATTTTTAATAAAACTGATCAATAAGGGCTTGTTTGATATTAGAAAAAGTTGTTTTTATTTGTTATTGCAAAACTAGCACACTGTTTTATATCTTGTTTCAAAGATTATGCACAGAAAAAAGTGAAAAAAAAAGTGTTTTTCACTCTTGCTACACATATTTGAAATGGAAACAAATTGAAAATGAGTTGGTAAGAAATGAAGGGAAAAAATTCTCTTAAACCAGACAGGTTCCTTAAAGTATTCAAAACCACACGTTGATTCCTGTGTTGGAGCTTTCTATTCATGGACGAGGAGGTTCAAATTATATGCATAGCATACATAAGAGGTTTCTTAAATTTTAGCCATACTTGTACAATTTGACTTTGACCTTTGCACTGTCTTGCTTTATTTGAGAGCCAAATATGGTTTGGATTTTATATTTTGATCTGCGGAGTTGTATTTTAGTCAGAGGAGTTCCTTTGAAAAGATATATGTACAAGGACTCATAATTAGTGTAAGAAGAGTACGGATAACACTTATGTACCATTAAGGTATCAATGTTTTATACTATTGGCCAATTAGGGTGTGTCACGTGACACACCTTTTTAAAAAAAATATATCAAATAAAACACTTATAAAATAACATTGGTACGTGGCACACTTTAATTGGCCAATGATACATAACATTGGTACCTTAATGGTACACAAGTGCTATTCAGACGAGTACATGTGGAAATATGTGTCCTAAGGCAATTTTGGTCTCTTGCTTTTGTGCCTTGGTTTTGCACATGCATATATTGAATACATCCAAGATGGAGTAATGATGATTGTATTTTTAGATAGTATTGTCATAGTTGATGCAGAAGAGATAAATGGAAAGTTAGAGATATAAAGACAAGCTTTGCAAATACATTGAGTACAATTGTGCAATAGAAACAATATATTTTTTTTATAGAAGTCATTCATATAGAAAAAGTAAAATGGAAATTATATCGATAATAAGATGATAAATTACATCAAGAGAAACTAACTAGTGTAACTCATCTTATACTAAGGAGACATGTTTTATCTTCCTCGTCCCCATCACATACTCCCATATGCTTACTAATTATCCTATCAATATCCAACCCAATGGAGATGAGAAATTGAATCATATCCCCGTCCCTAACGGTTTTGGGTATTCTGGCCCCATCTCTGTTTCCACGGTGAATCATTTTTTTAGTTAAAAAAAAACTTTTTTCAACCTCAAGGGTAATGTTGTAATGCATTATCCAGCAATATGTTCATTTTAACATGAAAATTGCTCTTTTTCCATTGATTTTTGTTCATTCTCACGTGAACTGATCAAAATACTTCCAACATGAGTTATCTCACATTCGGTATACACCAACGCAAATTAACTCACGCCGAACCTCAACATTGGTTAACTCACGTTGGATTGTTTTATATACAAAAACATATCCTTTTAAGAGAAAACCAAAGAAAGAAACCATGTTTGTAAGCAAGCTCTATTGCCTTAATGATTGATGTGTTGGCAAATAGAAAGCTTGTAGTTAATGTTGCGTGTCACATTCTCTTCATCCACCCATGAAAGTTAGGTGCCTAGCTACTTGACAACTGCCACGTGGACTCAACTCATAGTCATCATCATACTTCAAGGTATCCACGGCAAATAGTACATACCTGTAAGTGGCTTTTAACATGATATAGTGGCTTTTAAAGCATTACATTCTGATTTTCACCAAAATTACAATATATGGATGGACCAACATATTTAGTATACATTGGAACTATTATTATTCACCTAGTCAATTGATCTTCTAAGTTTCAAATGAATGCAAAGAGGTACGTACCATTGGAACTCACGTTAGGGTTCGGCGTGAGTTAACTCACGTTGGTTTATATCAAACGTGAACGTGAGTTAACTCACGTTGGGTTAGTTTGGTCAGTTCATGTGGGAATGAACAAAAATCAATGAAAAAAGAGCAATTTTCTTTTAACATTTCCTTAACTGAATGATTTGGTTGCACCTTTAAATATCAATTGCAAATTTTATAACATGGCAAATATCAATGGGTAATAAAACAATTTTCTACAATGGGACGGGTTTGAGGATGGATTTAGGTGGGTACTTATATCCCCGTTGGTCGTCTTGTACCCGTGTTTTGAAATCGGAAAAATTTCAAACACGTACCCAATCAAAACGGGAAAAACCTGCAAAATCAGGGTTGGTTCGGGTGGGTAACCGTGGATATGAGTTTTGCCGTCATGCTTAGGTACAAGCCTGCAAAACATTTGATATGCTTGGACACCGGTTAAAGCCTCCAATTCTTGACTTTTCTACACTTAACATGTGAGTTTTGCGGCTAGACTTTTAAAAGTTTTTTTATTTTTGCCACATTTAAGACTTAGTGAAAAATATTTTCAAATTAATAATGAAAAGACAAGGGCCAAGGGGCGTGGTAGGGGCCACTCTAGCTCTCATAGCATTTCTGAGTTAAGTTGCAAATGTTTTTTTTTTTTTTAAGTTTGTTTTGAATATGTCTCATGCAAATAGGTTGTCCATGAGTTACTTAAGACAGTCACATTTCTTCCTAACTTTCGTATTTTTAATGAGATTTCAACATATATTACTGCTTTAATATTTAATGAAATAATATAAGTTATTTTTTCTAAAACAAAAAAAGGTCTCATAAAAATTAGGAGAGTTTCCTTATTCTCCCCAATTTTACTTGTGTTTTGTTAGAGGATAGAGCTATGTTGCTTCTCCTAGGCTTTTAGTTTGTTGCTTTTCTTTTGTTGTGGTAGCTCCTTTTTATTAAAAAGAAGTGTTAGGAAAAGAGAATAATAAAAGGTACATCACTATCACTCTATGATGTTTCATCTGGGATTTTTATCGCAAAAAGCCAAACAAAACTGGGCCGGTGGACCTTCATCTATTCTAGAGGTGTGAGGGCCATATGAAAATTGGTTTTTCCAATTTCAAAGAAAGCTAAGAAACATCAGAAAAAATACGTTTTTAACTTCATCGGTAGTTAACTATCGCATGATATTTTTCAGGGGTAGTTAACTACCGCGGGATACAATCACAACGGCAGTTAGTTGTCTTAGACATTTTGTGCATATATTTTCCATAACTTCACATTTTTTGATCTTAATGTGATGCAAAATCAATAAATGAATGAACAAAAACGATAAAATGATATGTGATTAAAGTGAAAAAGCTAAAAACAACAAAAAAGTAATTAGATTTGACACATAACTTATTTATGATTTTTTTTTTTAGTTTTTAAGAGGAATAGTGAGGTTGGAGAAGATTGTCATAAGATTGTATGTTTGAACACATTCTCCAACATCACCACGCATCTTATAAACTGATTACGCCTATATATTCAAAAAAAATAAAAATAAAATAAGAAGTAGGAAATGTTTAGGTTGGTGGTTTTTTGTTTAGTTTTTAACAGGAGTGGTGATGAGAGGGAATGTGTTCGAACCATGGTCCGAACGTCTTCGCTCCCATCACCACGCATCTTATAAACTGTAGATGCATTGAGTATTAATTGTGAAAACAACTCTGCCTATATATAGAACTTTCTGTGGGTTTTGGACCACATAAAGTGTAGGTAGAATCACATCCACACAAAATAAAGTGCATCGGCAGCTAACTGCCGTCGGTTTCCTTTCCATCGACTGTTAGTTGCCGTCGATTTTCTTCCCAATGACAGTTAACTGTTGCTGCGCCCCTGAGCTTTTGCAGTAGCAGAACCTACTGTTTCAAACCTGTTTATATGAGTTATAAACACCTTTTTTCCACATTAAATTCATAAGCTAACCAAAATATCAATGTTTCCAACAATTGAAGCCAAATAAACAGAAATCACCATACTACGTTAAAATTATACCGACATCAATTAAAGTTAAAATACGATAATGTCATCTATAACATCATAAACTAACCAAAATTTCAATTTCTACATCAACCCTAACCACATGCAATCTACCAAAATTAACAAAAATAAATCTACACAAACTAACATTATCATTAAAAATGATTAATACTACTTACTTGTGGTTTTGTGGAGATGATTTGCTTGATTTTCGTCAAAATGGAATTGGACAGGATTGGAGGAAATTTGAAGAATTTGGATGGTTTCTAAAACTGACGCAGTTCTGTTTTGGTGTTCTGTATAAGTTCTGATCGCAGCGGCAGTTAACTACCGATGGGAACGACGGTAGTTAACTGCCGATGGAGCCGGCGGTAGCTAACTACCGATGCACCCATCCGACGGCAGTTAACTACCGACGGAGTAAAAATGGTATTTTCCTCGTGTTTCTTATCTTTCTTTGAAATGGGTAAAACAATTTTCGGACCATTTATTCAAAAAAAATGCTGAGAAAGTTATTCAATAGACACTTAAATTTCGTTCCCGGTCGGATCGTAATTTTTGATCAACTATTTCCGACTATTTTTTTTGGTCAAGTGAGCAATGTTGAGGTGTTTATTGACCAATCATTTAAAAAATTGTTCTTCTCCTTTTCAAATTGCTCATTGCCTTAATTTAGCGTGAGTTAACTCACGCTCGACATTTTTCAGCGGAAGTTAACTCACACTTACACTTTTTAAATCGGTTCAATTACTTTTTAAGCCGGTTCAACCGATCTTAAAAATACCAGCGTGAGTTAACTTCTGCTAAAAAAATGTCGAGCGTGAGTTAACTCGTGCTGAATTAAGGTAATGTGCAATTTTAAAAGGAAGAAGAGCAAATTTCATCATTTAATATTGAAAGAAACGTGACATAATATACAACAGGAATTAATTTATGCTTCATGTTGTGGTTCACTATTTTGTGATTCAGGTAACACGAGTGGTTGTATTTATATATAGAAGTGGTTGTATATTTCTTCAAAAAAGAAGGGGCCGTATATCAATTATTGTCCTTAAAGTGACGTGTATATTATTAATTGTCCAAGAGCTAAAAAGCATATGAATGTGTTATGTTCTTCCTTAACCTCCAAATTAAAGAGATAGAATTAAGCTTGGAATTGTCTTAGAATATTTTTTTGACACAAATTGTATTAAAACATGAACCGATTAACCTCCAAATTTCAATATTCTTGTTACCATAATTAGAATTTTAATCTTAGTTTTTTTTTAGGGGAATCTATGTTTTTTTTGTTACATTAGTTTAATTCCGTAGAACTAAATATAACTATTTTTTATGCTGCTTTTAATTCTTAACTGGTTCATACTTTAATAATAATAATTATTATTCTAAATACAAAAAACAAAAGTTAAAATGATACTTAGTGCTTTTTTCATTATCTTTGTCGCAATGTATTCTAAGTTCTAACAACCGTTGCAAACACATCGCCATTGTCCTCTTGATATTGTTGTTCACATCTTCCAACTACTACTGTCACTGTGTTGTGCATCTTTTTGGCCATGTCACTTTGATTGTAGCGTCTTTCAATTATGGTCATAATCACCGTCCTTAATTATTTATTTGAGTTTAATTTATGTACATTGTCAGTGTATAAAATCTTTACACATAATTTCTCAAAAAGAAAAATTACACATGTGTGTTTCCACATCAATTAATGAGGTATGAGAAATTATGTGTTTAATTTATTACATAACATGACAATACATTATTTGATGCATGTGTAAAAATTTCTTAAAACTCTATTTTTTGTGATCAAATTAAACTCTTATTTACTTGTCGCAAATTACAAATTTCTGTTTTTATTTTAATTTGATTTACTTGTTAATCAAGTTCAATTTGATTTTGAATTCCGCAGATAAACCATGGGAATATTTTTGACAAAATAAACATTAATGAAGAAAAAAGTCTAACACTAAGAACGAAGGTGAATATGGGATAACTTTGAGTATCTCTTACTTTTTTAAGCCTTTTTTTTCCTCTCTTAAACCATCAGCTTTTGTTGATCCTTAGAATATAAAGGACAACCAGAGGATTGCATGCATTGTGATATTTCCTACAGAAAAGAGAAAATAAAAGTTGAAAAATTAAGAAAAGATACCTCTGTTGGATCAGTTGCGCAGCATGAGGACGAA
This sequence comes from Medicago ruthenica, assembly GCA_018208015.1. Lineage (NCBI taxonomy): Eukaryota > Viridiplantae > Streptophyta > Magnoliopsida > Fabales > Fabaceae > Medicago > Medicago ruthenica. The sequence goes on from CM031371.1 coordinate 42,541,917, forward strand.
AAACAATGGATAAAATGAAATCTAGAAGAAGAACGAAAAACAGAGCACTAAATTTTGTAATGCGTAATTTCATTGAGTTATGAAGGCACACTTTACAATGGTTTATATACACAAACTTATGTCACAAGTAAAGTAACAAACTCGTAACAACCTTCTAACAAACTATTAACGACCTCTAACAAACATTAACAGATTCAGAAGCTGAACCTTCAGACTCTGAAGTTCAGCTTCTGAACGTTAAGGTTCTGAACCTTCAGAACTTCAGCTTCTGATCCCTCTACGCTTCAGCTTCTGAACCCTCTACAGTTATGAATTAATTCTCAACACTCCCCCTTAATTCATAACTGTTGAGGACACCAAGTTTCTTCCTCAAAGACTCAAATCTGTCAATCTTTAAAGCCTTTGTAAATCCATCTGCAAGCTGTATTTCTGTAGGACAGTACTGCACTTCAATCATTCCATTAGTCACATGCTCCATAATGAAATGGAATCTAATCTCAATGTGCTTGCTTCTACCATGAGAGATTGGATTTTTAGCAAGACTTATGGCAAATTTGTTGTCAATTTTCAATGTTAGAGGTTTCACAACTTCACACTTAAGCTCTTTCATCACTGAATCCAACCACAAAGCTTGGCATGTTGCAAACGTTCCTGCAATGTACTCAGCTTCACAAGATGAGAGTGCAGTAACAGGTTGCTTCTTAGTGCACCAGGATATAGAAGCATTATTGAACTTGAAGACATAACCTGAAGTACTTTTTCTGTCAGTCAAGTCCCCACACCAGTCACTGTCTGAGTACCCTATGAGTTCATTCACTTCACTTCTACTTCCATTAGGAAACAACAAGCCATAATCCACAGTTCCTTTGATGTATATAAGGATCCTCTTTGCAGCTATCAGATGAGGTTTCCTTGGATCATGCATGAATCTGCTAATTACACTGACTGAGTAGCAGATATCTGGCCTGCTGTTACAAAGGTATCTCAATGATCCAACCATCTGTCTGAACTTGGTTGAATCTACTTTCTCTTCTTCACTGCACTCATCTAATTTTGAGTTTGTTTCTGATGGATTTGAGACTGATTTACAGCCTTCCAACTCAAACTTCTCTAGCAATTCACCTATGTACTTTTGCTGATGCATAACCATTCCTTTCTTTGATTTCACAAATTCCATTCCTAAGAAGAATGAAAGCTCACCAAGATCAGTCATTTCAAATTCTGACTTCAGTTTATCTTTTACTTTCTTAATCTCTGATGTTGTACTACCAGTAATGAGTAGATCATCAACATACAGACAGATTATGATAGTTTATTCATCACTGAGATTCTGAACATATACACCATACTCAACTGAACACTTTCTGAAGCCTATATGGATCAGGAACTGATCAATCCTCTTATTCCATGCTCTAGGGGCTTGCTTTAATCCATATAAAGCCTTATGGAGTTTGTACACCATATTCTCTTTGCCTGCAATCTCAAAACCTGGAGGTTGTGACACAAACACCAACTCTTCAAGTGGACCATTTAGAAAGGCTGACTTGACATCTAAATGATAAAGCTTCCACTCATTTTTGCAAGCAAGAGCCACTACTAATCTCACAGTTTCAATTCTTGCTACTGGAGCAAACACCTCATTGTAATCAATACCATGCTTCTGCAAGAAACCTCTAGCCACCAATCTTGCTTTATACTTTGAAACCTTTCCATCTGGGTTCAACTTCACTTTGAACACCTTCCCAGGTTTAATTCCTTTTAATTGATTGCAGTTCTTCTATCATAGCTCTTTTCCATACATCAATTTTCAGTGCTTCTTTATAATTGATGGGTTCAGAATCTGCTAGTAATGCAAAATGAATAAGATCCCCTTCATCATTCACTGCATTATCAGGGATGATTTCACAATCATCCAGCCTGCTAGGTGCTTGTCTGGCTCTCTGAGGTCTCACTGGTGTGATAAGTGCCAAAAATGAGTTAAAAATCATATTTAATTTAGGCACTTAGATAGCTTGTTTTGCAAGTTATCATGGGAAAAGCTCATAATAATCATTGATTAAATGCCTATATAGCTTTTACTACTTTCCCCATCCAATTGTGCAGGAAGATACAAGCCAGGACATCAACTGAGCAAAAAAAATGAAGTTTTTATGAAGCCATCGCTACAAGCGCGAGTTTGGTCGCTACTAGCGAGGATAGGCAGGGATTCTGGAGACTTCATCGCTAGAAGCGCAGGATTGGTCGCTTCAAGCGACCCTTTTGGGAGGTTCATCGCTACAAGCGATGGATTGGTCGCTTCAAGCGACCAAGGGCGGTTTAGTGCCAGGTGCTGACGTGGTGCTTCCTTATTGGCCAGAAGTCGGTCGTCGCTACAGCGACAGGCTCGTCGCTTGTAGCGAGCGAACATAAATTCAGAATTTATATAGCTTTTCAGCACAGTTTTGTACAGCAGCTCTTGTAGATTTCTTAGTAGTTCTTCTGTAGAATATTTTAGCTTAGCTTTTAGACATAAAACAAGGGCTAGAAGCTTTGATCTTCAAGGAGCAAAGGTGATTGGATTGTGGAAATCAACCAAAAGGCTTTGGGAAATCAAGAATTTAGGTTTGTATTTTCATCTTTCTCTTCTCTTTTGTAAAGCTATCATGAGAATGAATAGCTAAATCCCCTAGTTGGGATTGGAATGACTCTTTCTAGCTTAGTATGTAATAGTTTGATTATGCAATATATATGGTTTTAGCTATTGATGTGAATTGAGTTTTTCTTGCCATTCATTGTCATGTTTTGATTTAAAATGATATTGACGAATACTTTTAAATCTTTGGCGAGAATAGCTCTATCAAAATAAGAAAATCTAGAAATGGATTTGGGTTTTGATAATCGCACATAGTTTCGGAACTTAATGCTTTCGCATCGTTTGATTGATTGGGAAATCGTCGATTAAACGATACGATCGATCTCGCGACGTCATTTGGGAAATCAATGACGTTGTCGAGCGATACGTGATAATTTCGCTAAAACGCTAAAACTCATATGCACGATCTTTAGATTACATTCGAGGCCCGATTGAGGAAATTCCGATCTCAACGCTTTTATTCCCTACTTTTTGTCGTCTTTATTTTCCGCATTTTTACAACCATAGTTTATGTACAAACATTCGTACAAAACCCTTTTAGCTCAAAACGATAGCGATTGTTGAACGGTTCGAAGTGTCGCACTAATCCCTGTGGAGACGATAATAGAAAATACTTACTTTTGTTGTATGAAATACTGCTTCAACAAAATGGCGCCGCTGCCGGGGATTGGTGTTTAGATATTTTGAGCATCGCAATAATTTTTATTGTTTTGAGCCTTTGTATATTCTTGTTAATATTTTTCTTATCTTTTTGTACATTATATTTTTGTGTGCATTAACCCTCTTTGTTATACAAAGAAAAGTTTCTTGTTAGTTATTTGTGTTTCAGATTCTCAACATAGAGGAAATCATGGCTGATCATGATTATTTCAACTTCGATACTCCATACGAGTATGAATCCTATCAACAATATCAACAATATCCGTCTGAAGATGAACAAATGGCAAGAACTGAAAATACATTGCATATGTTCATGCAACAATCCATGATCAACATGCAAAACACCAACCAAAGACTGAGGAATTTGTCAAGACAGTTGGGGATGTTGCAAGTTCAATTAAACATGCACAACACCAACCAAAGACTGAGGAATTTGTCAAGCCAGTTGGATGTTTTGCAAGCTCAAATAAACCATCTACCAAGAGTCATGGATGTTCAGACCAACAATCAATCCACTTTGGAATTTGGAGTGATTGTTGAAGACGATGTTGATGAGAGTGAGGAAGAGCCGATGTTTGAAGGATGTGGTATTAAGGAATTTGAAGAAGAAATAGAGATACCACACAACTTAGAACTTCCTCAACCAAGGTCAGAAACTGAAGAGGCCACTGTTGATAGTGAAGAAGTGATAGACATTGAGAAGACGGAACAGTTTCTTAACAAGGAAGAAACTTGTGCAAAGGAGGGGGTGATAGTGAGCAAGGCCGAATTGGAATTGGTACTAGTTGACATATGCTCCTTGCTCACCATAGTATGGATAGGGAGGTTTTGGACTCCACATCAGCTGTGCTTAAAGTTCATGGAATTCCTCCCGCAACAAAGGGATACAAGAGCTGATGTGCGTTTCGTCTCATATTGGCCACCCTAACGAATCAGGCGTCGAGCTAACGACGTAAAACAAGCGCTTGTTGGGAGGCAACCCAACTTTGTAAGTATTTATGCTTTATTTTTATTCTCATAATAGTTTTCACATGAAAGGAATGTGGTGCATTTCAATTTTCAGAAAATTTCTGTTTACTGTCATGGTCGCTACAGCGATGGATCTTATCGCTGTAGCGACGAGCTCCAACTTTTTCGTCGCTGTAGCACCAGGTGGCTCGCTGTAGCGATAAAAGTAAAACTTGTCAGTACAGATTTTCAAAGCCACTACTCCCCATTAACTTTTTGTGATAAACTTATGTTTAATTATGCATTTTTAATTATGTTCAATAATGTTGAATGGGCTTTAAATTTATGAATCGCCATCAGATGCATGATAATGATAGAAATTGTATGATGTGCGCAAAGCCAAGTTAATTGTTTCTTGTTTTTCTAGGTGTGTACTTGAATTTGAAATGAGTACTTTGCACACCATTTATCTCATACAATTTTACGCGATAACATGCTTATAATGTGAACCACTTAGAACTAGCCAAAATGTGAGGAATCCTCAACCTTTGTATATATGCAGGAGACCGGCATTATAGTTTAACTCATTGTTTTATGTTAAATCTGATAGTTGTTTTAATTTGTATGAAAGCACTGATATGATCAAGGCATTTTTTGAATTTGAGTATAAACACTTGACCACAAAAAGCCTACCCGGTGAGAGAGTGAGTATCTGTTAACCCATCTGAGCCTAATTGAATCAGAATTGTTAACTGTGGACTGTCAATTTAATAAGCTCATCTGCTTATTTAAATTGCCGGAGTTTGTAAAAAAAATTCAGTTCATAGTTAACTCTTTATTAAATTCTGATAGTTGTTTTCTTTTGAACCCTTATCCATCGTTTTTATTGACCTTTGCCATAATGATAAAGGAACATTCGATTAGGGTGTCATTGGAATAAGTTGGGGAGAAAGGGAGGTTATATTTAAGTCAATGTAAGGGTGAATGATGATATCTGATCTTGACAACAAGAAAAGAAAAAAAGAAAGAAAAGCAAACCAAGAAAAAGAAAAGAAAAAATGAAAAGGTTTGCATGATTTCAAAGAAAAAAAAAAAAGTTGTCAAAGATCAATCAAGAATAGAAAAGTATGAAATTCACCAAGTGTTGTATTGGAAAAAGAAGGAAGTGTAATTAGATTGAATGTTTCCTTTTGCTTGGCCATTTGAATTCAAATATCCCACATATGACAATTCTTTTGTAACCTAGCCCAATTACAACCCTTAAAGACCTTGTGATCATTTGCTTTTGTGCTTTTAGAAATGATAATTAGATTGACGCATAATTTGATCGGAATGTTAGCATAATTGCCGGATGAGTGTTCAATACCCTCACAATTAAGTTCAATATGTTCATCTACTTGATATAGAAGTGTGTTAGGTGTGGTTCATTATTAATTATGTTATTGCCTTGCATTGTATGATGTGAATTTTGTGTTTAGGACTTATGTCATACTCATTGTATATATTTAGATTAATGAGAAACTTTATACTTGCCCGCGCATTCCGCATTTGAATTATTGCATCTGAAAACTTTTCATTTCTTTGCATGTATTATAAAAATGTCCAAAGCCTTGTTTTTCCATTTGTTTGAGTCTTTTGTTTGAGGACAAACAAAGATTTAAGTTGGGGAGTGTGATAAGTGCCAAAAATGAGTTAAAAATCATATTTAATTTAGGCACTTAGATAGCTTGTTTTGCAAGTTATCATGGGAAAAGCTCATAATAATCATTGATTAAATGCCTATATAGCTTTTACTACTTTCCCCATCCAATTGTGCAGGAAGATACAAGCCAGGACATCAACTGAGCAAAGAAAATGAAGTTTTTATGAAGCCATCGCTACAAGCGCGAGTTTGGTCGCTACTAGCGAGGATAGGCAGGGATTCTGGAGACTTCATCGCTAGAAGCGCAGGATTGGTCGCTTCAAGCGACCCTTTTGGGAGGTTCATCGCTACAAGCGATGGATTGGTCGCTTCAAGCGACCAAGGGCGGTTTAGTGCCAGGTGCTGACGTGGTGCTTCCTTATTGGCCAGAAGTCGGTCGTCGCTACAGCGACAGGCTCGTCGCTTGTAGCGAGCGAACATAAATTCAGAATTTATATAGCTTTTCAGCACAGTTTTGTACAGCAGCTCTTGTAGATTTCTTAGTAGTTCTTCTGTAGAATATTTTAGCTTAGCTTTTAGACATAAAACAAGGGCTAGAAGCTTTGATCTTCAAGGAGCAAAGGTGATTGGATTGTGGAAATCAACCAAAAGGCTTTGGGAAATCAAGAATTTAGGTTTGTATTTTCATCTTTCTCTTCTCTTTTGTAAAGCTATCATGAGAATGAATAGCTAAATCCCCTAGTTGGGATTGGAATGACTCTTTCTAGCTTAGTATGTAATAGTTTGATTATGCAATATATATGGTTTTAGCTATTGATGTGAATTGAGTTTTTCTTGCCATTCATTGTCATGTTTTGATTTAAAATGATATTGACGAATACTTTTAAATCTTTGGCGAGAATAGCTCTATCAAAATAAGAAAATCTAGAAATGGATTTGGGTTTTGATAATCGCACATAGTTTCGGAACTTAATGCTTTCGCATCGTTTGATTGATTGGGAAATCGTCGATTAAACGATACGATCGATCTCGCGACGTCATTTGGGAAATCAATGACGTTGTCGAGCGATACGTGATAATTTCGCTAAAACGCTAAAACTCATATGCACGATCTTTAGATTACATTCGAGGCCCGATTGAGGAAATTCCGATCTCAACGCTTTTATTCCCTACTTTTTGTCGTCTTTATTTTCCGCATTTTTACAACCATAGTTTATGTACAAACATTCGTACAAAACCCTTTTAGCTCAAAACGATAGCGATTGTTGAACGGTTCGAAGTGTCGCACTAATCCCTGTGGAGACGATAATAGAAAATACTTACTTTTGTTGTATGAAATACTGCTTCAACAAAATGGCGCCGCTTGCCGGGGATTGGTGTTTAGATATTTTGAGCATCGCAATAATTTTTATTGTTTTGAGCCTTTGTATATTCTTGTTAATATTTTTCTTATCTTTTTGTACATTATATTTTTGTGTGCATTAACCCTCTTTGTTATACAAAGAAAAGTTTCTTGTTAGTTATTTGTGTTTCAGATTCTCAACATAGAGGAAATCATGGCTGATCATGATTATTTCAACTTCGATACTCCATACGAGTATGAATCCTATCAACAATATCAACAATATCCGTCTGAAGATGAACAAATGGCAAGAACTGAAAATACATTGCATATGTTCATGCAACAATCCATGATCAACATGCAAAACACCAACCAAAGACTGAGGAATTTGTCAAGACAGTTGGGGATGTTGCAAGTTCAATTAAACATGCACAACACCAACCAAAGACTGAGGAATTTGTCAAGCCAGTTGGATGTTTTGCAAGCTCAAATAAACCATCTACCAAGAGTCATGGATGTTCAGACCAACAATCAATCCACTTTGGAATTTGGAGTGATTGTTGAAGACGATGTTGATGAGAGTGAGGAAGAGCCGATGTTTGAAGGATGTGGTATTAAGGAATTTGAAGAAGAAATAGAGATACCACACAACTTAGAACTTCCTCAACCAAGGTCAGAAACTGAAGAGGCCACTGTTGATAGTGAAGAAGTGATAGACATTGAGAAGACGGAACAGTTTCTTAACAAGGAAGAAACTTGTGCAAAGGAGGGGGTGATAGTGAGCAAGGCCGAATTGGAATTGGTACTAGTTGACATATGCTCCTTGCTCACCATAGTATGGATAGGGAGGTTTTGGACTCCACATCAGCTGTGCTTAAAGTTCATGGAATTCCTCCCGCAACAAAGGGATACAAGAGCTGATGTGCGTTTCGTCTCATATTGGCCACCCTAACGAATCAGGCGTCGAGCTAACGACGTAAAACAAGCGCTTGTTGGGAGGCAACCCAACTTTGTAAGTATTTATGCTTTATTTTTATTCTCATAATAGTTTTCACATGAAAGGAATGTGGTGCATTTCAATTTTCAGAAAATTTCTGTTTACTGTCATGGTCGCTACAGCGATGGATCTTATCGCTGTAGCGACGAGCTCCAACTTTTTCGTCGCTGTAGCGCCAGGTGGCTCGCTGTAGCGATGAAAGTAAAAAAACTTGTCAGTACAGATTTTCAAAGCCACTACTCCCCATTAACTTTTTGTGATAAACTTATGTTTAACTATGCATTTTTAATTATGTTCAATAATGTTGAATGGGCTTTAAATTTATGAATCGCCATCAGATGCATGATAATGATAGAAATTGTATGATGTGCGCAAAGCCAAGTTAATTGTTTTCTTGTTTTTCTAGGTGTGTACTTGAATTTGAAATGAGTACTTTGCACACCATTTATCTCATACAATTTTACGCGATAACATGCTTATAATGTGAACCACTTAGAACTAGCCAAAATGTGAGGAATCCTCAACCTTGTATATATGCAGGAGACCGGCATTATAGTTTAACTCAATTGTTTTATGTTAAATCTGATAGTTGTTTTAATTTGTATGAAAGCACTGATATGATCAAGGCATTTTTTGAATTTGAGTATAAACACTTGACCACAAAAAGCCTACCCGGTGAGAGAGTGAGTATCTGTTAACCCATCTGAGCCTAATTGAATCAGAATTGTTAACTGTGGACTGTCAATTTAATAAGCTCATCTGCTTATTTAAATTGCCGGAGTTTGTAAAAAAAATTCAGTTCATAGTTAACTCTTTATTAAATTCTGATAGTTGTTTTCTTTTGAACCCTTATCCATCGTTTTTATTGACCTTTGCCATAATGATAAAGGAACATTCGATTAGGGTGTCATTGGAATAAGTTGGGGAGAAAGGGAGGTTATATTTAAGTCAATGTAAGGGATGAATGATGATATCTGATCTTGACAACAAGAAAAGAAAAAAAGAAAGAAAAGCAAACCAAGAAAAAGAAAAGAAAAAATGAAAAGGTTTGCATGATTTCAAAGAAAAAAAAAAAGTTGTCAAAGATCAATCAAGAATAGAAAAGTATGAAATTCACCAAGTGTTGTATTGGAAAAAGAAGGAAGTGTAATTAGATTGAATGTTTCCTTTTGCTTGGCCATTTGAATTCAAATATCCCACATATGACAATTCTTTTGTAACCTAGCCCAATTACAACCCTTAAAGACCTTGTGATCATTTGCTTTTGTGCTTTTAGAAATGATAATTAGATTGACGCATAATTTGATCGGAATGTTAGCATAATTGCCGGATGAGTGTTCAATACCCTCACAATTAAGTTCAATATGTTCATCTACTTGATATAGAAGTGTGTTAGGTGTGGTTCATTATTAATTATGTTATTGCCTTGCATTGTATGATGTGAATTTTGTGTTTAGGACTTATGTCATACTCATTGTATATATTTAGATTAATGAGAAACTTTATACTTGCCCGCGCATTCCGCATTTGAATTATTGCATCTGAAAACTTTTCATTTCTTTGCATGTATTATAAAAATGTCCAAAGCCTTGTTTTTCCATTTGTTTGAGTCTTTTGTTTGAGGACAAACAAAGATTTAAGTTGGGGAGTGTGATAAGTGCCAAAAATGAGTTAAAAATCATATTTAATTTAGGCACTTAGATAGCTTGTTTTGCAAGTTATCATGGGAAAAGCTCATAATAATCATTGATTAAATGCCTATATAGCTTTTACTACTTTCCCCATCCAATTGTGCAGGAAGATACAAGCCAGGACATCAACTGAGCAAAGAAAATGAAGTTTTTATGAAGCCATCGCTACAAGCGCGAGTTTGGTCGCTACTAGCGAGGATAGGCAGGGATTCTGGAGACTTCATCGCTAGAAGCGCAGGATTGGTCGCTTCAAGCGACCCTTTTGGGAGGTTCATCGCTACAAGCGATGGATTGGTCGCTTCAAGCGACCAAGGGCGGTTTAGTGCCAGGTGCTGACGTGGTGCTTCCTTATTGGCCAGAAGTCGGTCGTCGCTACAGCGACAGGCTCGTCGCTTGTAGCGAGCGAACATAAATTCAGAATTTATATAGCTTTTCAGCACAGTTTTGTACAGCAGCTCTTGTAGATTTCTTAGTAGTTCTTCTGTAGAATATTTTAGCTTAGCTTTTAGACATAAAACAAGGGCTAGAAGCTTTGATCTTCAAGGAGCAAAGGTGATTGGATTGTGGAAATCAACCAAAAGGCTTTGGGAAATCAAGAATTTAGGTTTGTATTTTCATCTTTCTCTTCTCTTTTGTAAAGCTATCATGAGAATGAATAGCTAAATCCCCTAGTTGGGATTGGAATGACTCTTTCTAGCTTAGTATGTAATAGTTTGATTATGCAATATATATGGTTTTAGCTATTGATGTGAATTGAGTTTTTCTTGCCATTCATTGTCATGTTTTGATTTAAAATGATATTGACGAATACTTTTAAATCTTTGGCGAGAATAGCTCTATCAAAATAAGAAAATCTAGAAATGGATTTGGGTTTTGATAATCGCACATAGTTTCGGAACTTAATGCTTTCGCATCGTTTGATTGATTGGGAAATCGTCGATTAAACGATACGATCGATCTCGCGACGTCATTTGGGAAATCAATGACGTTGTCGAGCGATACGTGATAATTTCGCTAAAACGCTAAAACTCATATGCACGATCTTTAGATTACATTCGAGGCCCGATTGAGGAAATTCCGATCTCAACGCTTTTATTCCCTACTTTTTGTCGTCTTTATTTTCCGCATTTTTACAACCATAGTTTATGTACAAACATTCGTACAAAACCCTTTTAGCTCAAACGATAGCGATTGTTGAACGGTTCGAAGTGTCGCACTAATCCCTGTGGAGACGATAATAGAAAATACTTACTTTTGTTGTATGAAATACTGCTTCAACAAAATGGCGCCGCTGCCGGGGATTGGTGTTTAGATATTTTGAGCATCGCAATAATTTTTATTGTTTTGAGCCTTTGTATATTCTTGTTAATATTTTTCTTATCTTTTTGTACATTATATTTTTGTGTGCATTAACCCTCTTTGTTATACAAAGAAAAGTTTCTTGTTAGTTATTTGTGTTTCAGATTCTCAACATAGAGGAAATCATGGCTGATCATGATTATTTCAACTTCGATACTCCATACGAGTATGAATCCTATCAACAATATCAACAATATCCGTCTGAAGATGAACAAATGGCAAGAACTGAAAATACATTGCATATGTTCATGCAACAATCCATGATCAACATGCAAAACACCAACCAAAGACTGAGGAATTTGTCAAGACAGTTGGGGATGTTGCAAGTTCAATTAAACATGCACAACACCAACCAAAGACTGAGGAATTTGTCAAGCCAGTTGGATGTTTTGCAAGCTCAAATAAACCATCTACCAAGAGTCATGGATGTTCAGACCAACAATCAATCCACTTTGGAATTTGGAGTGATTGTTGAAGACGATGTTGATGAGAGTGAGGAAGAGCCGATGTTTGAAGGATGTGGTATTAAGGAATTTGAAGAAGAAATAGAGATACCACACAACTTAGAACTTCCTCAACCAAGGTCAGAAACTGAAGAGGCCACTGTTGATAGTGAAGAAGTGATAGACATTGAGAAGACGGAACAGTTTCTTAACAAGGAAGAAACTTGTGCAAAGGAGGGGGTGATAGTGAGCAAGGCCGAATTGGAATTGGTACTAGTTGACATATGCTCCTTGCTCACCATAGTATGGATAGGGAGGTTTTGGACTCCACATCAGCTGTGCTTAAAGTTCATGGAATTCCTCCCGCAACAAAGGGATACAAGAGCTGATGTGCGTTTCGTCTCATATTGGCCACCCTAACGAATCAGGCGTCGAGCTAACGACGTAAAACAAGCGCTTGTTGGGAGGCAACCCAACTTTGTAAGTATTTATGCTTTATTTTTATTCTCATAATAGTTTTCACATGAAAGGAATGTGGTGCATTTCAATTTTCAGAAAATTTCTGTTTACTGTCATGGTCGCTACAGCGATGGATCTTATCGCTGTAGCGACGAGCTCCAACTTTTTCGTCGCTGTAGCACCAGGTGGCTCGCTGTAGCGATAAAAGTAAAACTTGTCAGTACAGATTTTCAAAGCCACTACTCCCCATTAACTTTTTGTGATAAACTTATGTTTAATTATGCATTTTTAATTATGTTCAATAATGTTGAATGGGCTTTAAATTTATGAATCGCCATCAGATGCATGATAATGATAGAAATTGTATGATGTGCGCAAAGCCAAGTTAATTGTTTCTTGTTTTTCTAGGTGTGTACTTGAATTTGAAATGAGTACTTTGCACACCATTTATCTCATACAATTTTACGCGATAACATGCTTATAATGTGAACCACTTAGAACTAGCCAAAATGTGAGGAATCCTCAACCTTTGTATATATGCAGGAGACCGGCATTATAGTTTAACTCAATTGTTTTATGTTAAATCTGATAGTTGTTTTAATTTGTATGAAAGCACTGATATGATCAAGGCATTTTTTGAATTTGAGTATAAACACTTGACCACAAAAAGCCTACCCGGTGAGAGAGTGAGTATCTGTTAACCCATCTGAGCCTAATTGAATCAGAATTGTTAACTGTGGACTGTCAATTTAATAAGCTCATCTGCTTATTTAAATTGCCGGAGTTTGTAAAAAAAATTCAGTTCATAGTTAACTCTTTATTAAATTCTGATAGTTGTTTTCTTTTGAACCCTTATCCATCGTTTTTATTGACCTTTGCCATAATGATAAAGGAACATTCGATTAGGGTGTCATTGGAATAAGTTGGGGAGAAAGGGAGGTTATATTTAAGTCAATGTAAGGGTGAATGATGATATCTGATCTTGACAACAAGAAAAGAAAAAAAGAAAGAAAAGCAAACCAAGAAAAAGAAAAGAAAAAATGAAAAGGTTTGCATGATTTCAAAGAAAAAAAAAAAGTTGTCAAAGATCAATCAAGAATAGAAAAGTATGAAATTCACCAAGTGTTGTATTGGAAAAAGAAGGAAGTGTAATTAGATTGAATGTTTCCTTTTGCTTGGCCATTTGAATTCAAATATCCCACATATGACAATTCTTTTGTAACCTAGCCCAATTACAACCCTTAAAGACCTTGTGATCATTTGCTTTTGTGCTTTTAGAAATGATAATTAGATTGACGCATAATTTGATCGGAATGTTAGCATAATTGCCGGATGAGTGTTCAATACCCTCACAATTAAGTTCAATATGTTCATCTACTTGATATAGAAGTGTGTTAGGTGTGGTTCATTATTAATTATGTTATTGCCTTGCATTGTATGATGTGAATTTTGTGTTTAGGACTTATGTCATACTCATTGTATATATTTAGATTAATGAGAAACTTTATACTTGCCCGCGCATTCCGCATTTGAATTATTGCATCTGAAAACTTTTCATTTCTTTGCATGTATTATAAAAATGTCCAAAGCCTTGTTTTTCCATTTGTTTGAGTCTTTTGTTTGAGGACAAACAAAGATTTAAGTTGGGGAGTGTGATAAGTGCCAAAAATGAGTTAAAAATCATATTTAATTTAGGCACTTAGATAGCTTGTTTTGCAAGTTATCATGGGAAAAGCTCATAATAATCATTGATTAAATGCCTATATAGCTTTTACTACTTTCCCCATCCAATTGTGCAGGAAGATACAAGCCAGGACATCAACTGAGCAAAGAAAATGAAGTTTTTATGAAGCCATCGCTACAAGCGCGAGTTTGGTCGCTACTAGCGAGGATAGGCAGGGATTCTGGAGACTTCATCGCTAGAAGCGCAGGATTGGTCGCTTCAAGCGACCCTTTTGGGAGGTTCATCGCTACAAGCGATGGATTGGTCGCTTCAAGCGACCAAGGGCGGTTTAGTGCCAGGTGCTGACGTGGTGCTTCCTTATTGGCCAGAAGTCGGTCGTCGCTACAGCGACAGGCTCGTCGCTTGTAGCGAGCGAACATAAATTCAGAATTTATATAGCTTTTCAGCACAGTTTTGTACAGCAGCTCTTGTAGATTTCTTAGTAGTTCTTCTGTAGAATATTTTAGCTTAGCTTTTAGACATAAAACAAGGGCTAGAAGCTTTGATCTTCAAGGAGCAAAGGTGATTGGATTGTGGAAATCAACCAAAAGGCTTTGGGAAATCAAGAATTTAGGTTTGTATTTTCATCTTTCTCTTCTCTTTTGTAAAGCTATCATGAGAATGAATAGCTAAATCCCCTAGTTGGGATTGGAATGACTCTTTCTAGCTTAGTATGTAATAGTTTGATTATGCAATATATATGGTTTTAGCTATTGATGTGAATTGAGTTTTTCTTGCCATTCATTGTCATGTTTTGATTTAAAATGATATTGACGAATACTTTTAAATCTTTGGCGAGAATAGCTCTATCAAAATAAGAAAATCTAGAAATGGATTTGGGTTTTGATAATCGCACATAGTTTCGGAACTTAATGCTTTCGCATCGTTTGATTGATTGGGAAATCGTCGATTAAACGATACGATCGATCTCGCGACGTCATTTGGGAAATCAATGACGTTGTCGAGCGATACGTGATAATTTCGCTAAAACGCTAAAACTCATATGCACGATCTTTAGATTACATTCGAGGCCCGATTGAGGAAATTCCGATCTCAACGCTTTTATTCCCTACTTTTTGTCGTCTTTATTTTCCGCATTTTTACAACCATAGTTTATGTACAAACATTCGTACAAAACCCTTTTAGCTCAAAACGATAGCGATTGTTGAACGGTTCGAAGTGTCGCACTAATCCCTGTGGAGACGATAATAGAAAATACTTACTTTTGTTGTATGAAATACTGCTTCAACAAAATGGCGCCGCTGCCGGGGATTGGTGTTTAGATATTTTGAGCATCGCAATAATTTTTATTGTTTTGAGCCTTTGTATATTCTTGTTAATATTTTTCTTATCTTTTTGTACATTATATTTTTGTGTGCATTAACCCTCTTTGTTATACAAAGAAAAGTTTCTTGTTAGTTATTTGTGTTTCAGATTCTCAACATAGAGGAAATCATGGCTGATCATGATTATTTCAACTTCGATACTCCATACGAGTATGAATCCTATCAACAATATCAACAATATCCGTCTGAAGATGAACAAATGGCAAGAACTGAAAATACATTGCATATGTTCATGCAACAATCCATGATCAACATGCAAAACACCAACCAAAGACTGAGGAATTTGTCAAGACAGTTGGGGATGTTGCAAGTTCAATTAAACATGCACAACACCAACCAAAGACTGAGGAATTTGTCAAGCCAGTTGGATGTTTTGCAAGCTCAAATAAACCATCTACCAAGAGTCATGGATGTTCAGACCAACAATCAATCCACTTTGGAATTTGGAGTGATTGTTGAAGACGATGTTGATGAGAGTGAGGAAGAGCCGATGTTTGAAGGATGTGGTATTAAGGAATTTGAAGAAGAAATAGAGATACCACACAACTTAGAACTTCCTCAACCAAGGTCAGAAACTGAAGAGGCCACTGTTGATAGTGAAGAAGTGATAGACATTGAGAAGACGGAACAGTTTCTTAACAAGGAAGAAACTTGTGCAAAGGAGGGGGTGATAGTGAGCAAGGCCGAATTGGAATTGGTACTAGTTGACATATGCTCCTTGCTCACCATAGTATGGATAGGGAGGTTTTGGACTCCACATCAGCTGTGCTTAAAGTTCATGGAATTCCTCCCGCAACAAAGGGATACAAGAGCTGATGTGCGTTTCGTCTCATATTGGCCACCCTAACGAATCAGGCGTCGAGCTAACGACGTAAAACAAGCGCTTGTTGGGAGGCAACCCAACTTTGTAAGTATTTATGCTTTATTTTTATTCTCATAATAGTTTTCACATGAAAGGAATGTGGTGCATTTCAATTTTCAGAAAATTTCTGTTTACTGTCATGGTCGCTACAGCGATGGATCTTATCGCTGTAGCGACGAGCTCCAACTTTTTCGTCGCTGTAGCACCAGGTGGCTCGCTGTAGCGATAAAAGTAAAACTTGTCAGTACAGATTTTCAAAGCCACTACTCCCCATTAACTTTTTGTGATAAACTTATGTTTAATTATGCATTTTTAATTATGTTCAATAATGTTGAATGGGCTTTAAATTTATGAATCGCCATCAGATGCATGATAATGATAGAAATTGTATGATGTGCGCAAAGCCAAGTTAATTGTTTCTTGTTTTTCTAGGTGTGTACTTGAATTTGAAATGAGTACTTTGCACACCATTTATCTCATACAATTTTACGCGATAACATGCTTATAATGTGAACCACTTAGAACTAGCCAAAATGTGAGGAATCCTCAACCTTTGTATATATGCAGGAGACCGGCATTATAGTTTAACTCAATTGTTTTATGTTAAATCTGATAGTTGTTTTAATTTGTATGAAAGCACTGATATGATCAAGGCATTTTTTGAATTTGAGTATAAACACTTGACCACAAAAAGCCTACCCGGTGAGAGAGTGAGTATCTGTTAACCCATCTGAGCCTAATTGAATCAGAATTGTTAACTGTGGACTGTCAATTTAATAAGCTCATCTGCTTATTTAAATTGCCGGAGTTTGTAAAAAAAATTCAGTTCATAGTTAACTCTTTATTAAATTCTGATAGTTGTTTTCTTTTGAACCCTTATCCATCGTTTTTATTGACCTTTGCCATAATGATAAAGGAACATTCGATTAGGGTGTCATTGGAATAAGTTGGGGAGAAAGGGAGGTTATATTTAAGTCAATGTAAGGATGAATGATGATATCTGATCTTGACAACAAGAAAAGAAAAAAAGAAAGAAAAGCAAACCAAGAAAAAGAAAAGAAAAAATGAAAAGGTTTGCATGATTTCAAAGAAAAAAAAAAAGTTGTCAAAGATCAATCAAGAATAGAAAAGTATGAAATTCACCAAGTGTTGTATTGGAAAAAGAAGGAAGTGTAATTAGATTGAATGTTTCCTTTTGCTTGGCCATTTGAATTCAAATATCCCACATATGACAATTCTTTTGTAACCTAGCCCAATTACAACCCTTAAAGACCTTGTGATCATTTGCTTTTGTGCTTTTAGAAATGATAATTAGATTGACGCATAATTTGATCGGAATGTTAGCATAATTGCCGGATGAGTGTTCAATACCCTCACAATTAAGTTCAATATGTTCATCTACTTGATATAGAAGTGTGTTAGGTGTGGTTCATTATTAATTATGTTATTGCCTTGCATTGTATGATGTGAATTTTGTGTTTAGGACTTATGTCATACTCATTGTATATATTTAGATTAATGAGAAACTTTATACTTGCCCGCGCATTCCGCATTTGAATTATTGCATCTGACTTTTCATTTCTTTGCATGTATTATAAAAATGTCCAAAGCCTTGTTTTTCCATTTGTTTGAGTCTTTTGTTTGAGGACAAACAAAGATTTAAGTTGGGGAGTGTGATAAGTGCCAAAAATGAGTTAAAAATCATATTTAATTTAGGCACTTAGATAGCTTGTTTTGCAAGTTATCATGGGAAAAGCTCATAATAATCATTGATTAAATGCCTATATAGCTTTTACTACTTTCCCCATCCAATTGTGCAGGAAGATACAAGCCAGGACATCAACTGAGCAAAGAAAATGAAGTTTTTATGAAGCCATCGCTACAAGCGCGAGTTTGGTCGCTACTAGCGAGGATAGGCAGGGATTCTGGAGACTTCATCGCTAGAAGCGCAGGATTGGTCGCTTCAAGCGACCCTTTTGGGAGGTTCATCGCTACAAGCGATGGATTGGTCGCTTCAAGCGACCAAGGGCGGTTTAGTGCCAGGTGCTGACGTGGTGCTTCCTTATTGGCCAGAAGTCGGTCGTCGCTACAGCGACAGGCTCGTCGCTTGTAGCGAGCGAACATAAATTCAGAATTTATATAGCTTTTCAGCACAGTTTTGTACAGCAGCTCTTGTAGATTTCTTAGTAGTTCTTCTGTAGAATATTTTAGCTTAGCTTTTAGACATAAAACAAGGGCTAGAAGCTTTGATCTTCAAGGAGCAAAGGTGATTGGATTGTGGAAATCAACCAAAAGGCTTTGGGAAATCAAGAATTTAGGTTTGTATTTTCATCTTTCTCTTCTCTTTTGTAAAGCTATCATGAGAATGAATAGCTAAATCCCCTAGTTGGGATTGGAATGACTCTTTCTAGCTTAGTATGTAATAGTTTGATTATGCAATATATATGGTTTTAGCTATTGATGTGAATTGAGTTTTTTCTTGCCATTCATTGTCATGTTTTGATTTAAAATGATATTGACGAATACTTTTAAATCTTTGGCGAGAATAGCTCTATCAAAATAAGAAAATCTAGAAATGGATTTGGGTTTTGATAATCGCACATAGTTTCGGAACTTAATGCTTTCGCATCGTTTGATTGATTGGGAAATCGTCGATTAAACGATACGATCGATCTCGCGACGTCATTTGGGAAATCAATGACGTTGTCGAGCGATACGTGATAATTTCGCTAAAACGCTAAAACTCATATGCACGATCTTTAGATTACATTCGAGGCCCGATTGAGGAAATTCCGATCTCAACGCTTTTATTCCCTACTTTTTGTCGTCTTTATTTTCCGCATTTTTACAACCATAGTTTATGTACAAACATTCGTACAAAACCCTTTTAGCTCAAAACGATAGCGATTGTTGAACGGTTCGAAGTGTCGCACTAATCCCTGTGGAGACGATAATAGAAAATACTTACTTTTGTTGTATGAAATACTGCTTCAACAAAATGGCGCCGCTGCCGGGGATTGGTGTTTAGATATTTTGAGCATCGCAATAATTTTTATTGTTTTGAGCCTTTGTATATTCTTGTTAATATTTTTCTTATCTTTTTGTACATTATATTTTTGTGTGCATTAACCCTCTTTGTTATACAAAGAAAAGTTTCTTGTTAGTTATTTGTGTTTCAGATTCTCAACATAGAGGAAATCATGGCTGATCATGATTATTTCAACTTCGATACTCCATACGAGTATGAATCCTATCAACAATATCAACAATATCCGTCTGAAGATGAACAAATGGCAAGAACTGAAAATACATTGCATATGTTCATGCAACAATCCATGATCAACATGCAAAACACCAACCAAAGACTGAGGAATTTGTCAAGACAGTTGGGGATGTTGCAAGTTCAATTAAACATGCACAACACCAACCAAAGACTGAGGAATTTGTCAAGCCAGTTGGATGTTTTGCAAGCTCAAATAAACCATCTACCAAGAGTCATGGATGTTCAGACCAACAATCAATCCACTTTGGAATTTGGAGTGATTGTTGAAGACGATGTTGATGAGAGTGAGGAAGAGCCGATGTTTGAAGGATGTGGTATTAAGGAATTTGAAGAAGAAATAGAGATACCACACAACTTAGAACTTCCTCAACCAAGGTCAGAAACTGAAGAGGCCACTGTTGATAGTGAAGAAGTGATAGACATTGAGAAGACGGAACAGTTTCTTAACAAGGAAGAAACTTGTGCAAAGGAGGGGGTGATAGTGAGCAAGGCCGAATTGGAATTGGTACTAGTTGACATATGCTCCTTGCTCACCATAGTATGGATAGGGAGGTTTTGGACTCCACATCAGCTGTGCTTAAAGTTCATGGAATTCCTCCCGCAACAAAGGGATACAAGAGCTGATGTGCGTTTCGTCTCATATTGGCCACCCTAACGAATCAGGCGTCGAGCTAACGACGTAAAACAAGCGCTTGTTGGGAGGCAACCCAACTTTGTAAGTATTTATGCTTTATTTTTATTCTCATAATAGTTTTCACATGAAAGGAATGTGGTGCATTTCAATTTTCAGAAAATTTCTGTTTACTGTCATGGTCGCTACAGCGATGGATCTTATCGCTGTAGCGACGAGCTCCAACTTTTTCGTCGCTGTAGCGCCAGGTGGCTCGCTGTAGCGATGAAAGTAAAAAAACTTGTCAGTACAGATTTTCAAAGCCACTACTCCCCATTAACTTTTTGTGATAAACTTATGTTTAACTATGCATTTTTAATTATGTTCAATAATGTTGAATGGGCTTTAAATTTATGAATCGCCATCAGATGCATGATAATGATAGAAATTGTATGATGTGCGCAAAGCCAAGTTAATTGTTTCTTGTTTTTCTAGGTGTGTACTTGAATTTGAAATGAGTACTTTGCACACCATTTATCTCATACAATTTTACGCGATAACATGCTTATAATGTGAACCACTTAGAACTAGCCAAAATGTGAGGAATCCTCAACCTTTGTATATATGCAGGAGACCGGCATTATAGTTTAACTCAATTGTTTTATGTTAAATCTGATAGTTGTTTTAATTTGTATGAAAGCACTGATATGATCAAGGCATTTTTTGAATTTGAGTATAAACACTTGACCACAAAAAGCCTACCCGGTGAGAGAGTGAGTATCTGTTAACCCATCTGAGCCTAATTGAATCAGAATTGTTAACTGTGGACTGTCAATTTAATAAGCTCATCTGCTTATTTAAATTGCCGGAGTTTGTAAAAAAAATTCAGTTCATAGTTAACTCTTTATTAAATTCTGATAGTTGTTTTCTTTTGAACCCTTATCCATCGTTTTTATTGACCTTTGCCATAATGATAAAGGAACATTCGATTAGGGTGTCATTGGAATAAGTTGGGGAGAAAGGGAGGTTATATTTAAGTCAATGTAAGGGTGAATGATGATATCTGATCTTGACAACAAGAAAAGAAAAAAAGAAAGAAAAGCAAACCAAGAAAAAGAAAAGAAAAAATGAAAAGGTTTGCATGATTTCAAAGAAAAAAAAAAGTTGTCAAAGATCAATCAAGAATAGAAAAGTATGAAATTCACCAAGTGTTGTATTGGAAAAAGAAGGAAGTGTAATTAGATTGAATGTTTCCTTTTGCTTGGCCATTTGAATTCAAATATCCCACATATGACAATTCTTTTGTAACCTAGCCCAATTACAACCCTTAAAGACCTTGTGATCATTTGCTTTTGTGCTTTTAGAAATGATAATTAGATTGACGCATAATTTGATCGGAATGTTAGCATAATTGCCGGATGAGTGTTCAATACCCTCACAATTAAGTTCAATATGTTCATCTACTTGATATAGAAGTGTGTTAGGTGTGGTTCATTATTAATTATGTTATTGCCTTGCATTGTATGATGTGAATTTTGTGTTTAGGACTTATGTCATACTCATTGTATATATTTAGATTAATGAGAAACTTTATACTTGCCCGCGCATTCCGCATTTGAATTATTGCATCTGACTTTTCATTTCTTTGCATGTATTATAAAAATGTCCAAAGCCTTGTTTTTCCATTTGTTTGAGTCTTTTGTTTGAGGACAAACAAAGATTTAAGTTGGGGAGTGTGATAAGTGCCAAAAATGAGTTAAAAATCATATTTAATTTAGGCACTTAGATAGCTTGTTTTGCAAGTTATCATGGGAAAAGCTCATAATAATCATTGATTAAATGCCTATATAGCTTTTACTACTTTCCCCATCCAATTGTGCAGGAAGATACAAGCCAGGACATCAACTGAGCAAAGAAAATGAAGTTTTTATGAAGCCATCGCTACAAGCGCGAGTTTGGTCGCTACTAGCGAGGATAGGCAGGGATTCTGGAGACTTCATCGCTAGAAGCGCAGGATTGGTCGCTTCAAGCGACCCTTTTGGGAGGTTCATCGCTACAAGCGATGGATTGGTCGCTTCAAGCGACCAAGGGCGGTTTAGTGCCAGGTGCTGACGTGGTGCTTCCTTATTGGCCAGAAGTCGGTCGTCGCTACAGCGACAGGCTCGTCGCTTGTAGCGAGCGAACATAAATTCAGAATTTATATAGCTTTTCAGCACAGTTTTGTACAGCAGCTCTTGTAGATTT
Source organism: Medicago ruthenica (assembly GCA_018208015.1). Lineage (NCBI taxonomy): Eukaryota > Viridiplantae > Streptophyta > Magnoliopsida > Fabales > Fabaceae > Medicago > Medicago ruthenica. The sequence continues at coordinate 42,564,158 of CM031371.1, forward strand.
CTTAGTAGTTCTTCTGTAGAATATTTTAGCTTAGCTTTTAGACATAAAACAAGGGCTAGAAGCTTTGATCTTCAAGGAGCAAAGGTGATTGGATTGTGGAAATCAACCAAAAGGCTTTGGGAAATCAAGAATTTAGGTTTGTATTTTCATCTTTCTCTTCTCTTTTGTAAAGCTATCATGAGAATGAATAGCTAAATCCCCTAGTTGGGATTGGAATGACTCTTTCTAGCTTAGTATGTAATAGTTTGATTATGCAATATATATGGTTTTAGCTATTGATGTGAATTGAGTTTTTCTTGCCATTCATTGTCATGTTTTGATTTAAAATGATATTGACGAATACTTTTAAATCTTTGGCGAGAATAGCTCTATCAAAATAAGAAAATCTAGAAATGGATTTGGGTTTTGATAATCGCACATAGTTTCGGAACTTAATGCTTTCGCATCGTTTGATTGATTGGGAAATCGTCGATTAAACGATACGATCGATCTCGCGACGTCATTTGGGAAATCAATGACGTTGTCGAGCGATACGTGATAATTTCGCTAAAACGCTAAAACTCATATGCACGATCTTTAGATTACATTCGAGGCCCGATTGAGGAAATTCCGATCTCAACGCTTTTATTCCCTACTTTTTGTCGTCTTTATTTTCCGCATTTTTACAACCATAGTTTATGTACAAACATTCGTACAAAACCCTTTTAGCTCAAAACGATAGCGATTGTTGAACGGTTCGAAGTGTCGCACTAATCCCTGTGGAGACGATAATAGAAAATACTTACTTTTGTTGTATGAAATACTGCTTCAACAAAATGGCGCCGCTGCCGGGGATTGGTGTTTAGATATTTTGAGCATCGCAATAATTTTTATTGTTTTGAGCCTTTGTATATTCTTGTTAATATTTTTCTTATCTTTTTGTACATTATATTTTTGTGTGCATTAACCCTCTTTGTTATACAAAGAAAAGTTTCTTGTTAGTTATTTGTGTTTCAGATTCTCAACATAGAGGAAATCATGGCTGATCATGATTATTTCAACTTCGATACTCCATACGAGTATGAATCCTATCAACAATATCAACAATATCCGTCTGAAGATGAACAAATGGCAAGAACTGAAAATACATTGCATATGTTCATGCAACAATCCATGATCAACATGCAAAACACCAACCAAAGACTGAGGAATTTGTCAAGACAGTTGGGGATGTTGCAAGTTCAATTAAACATGCACAACACCAACCAAAGACTGAGGAATTTGTCAAGCCAGTTGGATGTTTTGCAAGCTCAAATAAACCATCTACCAAGAGTCATGGATGTTCAGACCAACAATCAATCCACTTTGGAATTTGGAGTGATTGTTGAAGACGATGTTGATGAGAGTGAGGAAGAGCCGATGTTTGAAGGATGTGGTATTAAGGAATTTGAAGAAGAAATAGAGATACCACACAACTTAGAACTTCCTCAACCAAGGTCAGAAACTGAAGAGGCCACTGTTGATAGTGAAGAAGTGATAGACATTGAGAAGACGGAACAGTTTCTTAACAAGGAAGAAACTTGTGCAAAGGAGGGGGTGATAGTGAGCAAGGCCGAATTGGAATTGGTACTAGTTGACATATGCTCCTTGCTCACCATAGTATGGATAGGGAGGTTTTGGACTCCACATCAGCTGTGCTTAAAGTTCATGGAATTCCTCCCGCAACAAAGGGATACAAGAGCTGATGTGTGTTTCGTCTCATATTGGCCACCCTAACGAATCAGGCGTCGAGCTAACAACGTAAAACAAGCGCTTGTTGGGAGGCAACCCAACTTTGTAAGTATTTATGCTTTATTTTTATTCTCATAATAGTTTTCACATGAAAGGAATGTGGTGCATTTCAATTTTCAGAAAATTTCTGTTTACTGTCATGGTCGCTACAGCGATGGATCTTATCGCTGTAGCGACGAGCTCCAACTTTTTCGTCGCTGTAGCACCAGGTGGCTCACTGTAGCGATAAAAGTAAAAAAACTTGTCAGTACAGATTTTCAAAGCCACTACTCCCCATTAACTTTTTGTGATAAACTTATGTTTAATTATGCATTTTTAATTATGTTCAATAATGTTGAATGGGCTTTAAATTTATGAATCGCCATCAGATGCATGATAATGATAGAAATTGTATGATGTGCGCAAAGCCAAGTTAATTGTTTCTTGTTTTTCTAGGTGTGTACTTGAATTTGAAATGAGTACTTTGCACACCATTTATCTCATACAATTTTACGCGATAACATGCTTATAATGTGAACCACTTAGAACTAGCCAAAATGTGAGGAATCCTCAACCTTTGTATATATGCAGGAGACCGGCATTATAGTTTAACTCAATTGTTTTATGTTAAATCTGATAGTTGTTTTAATTTGTATGAAAGCACTGATATGATCAAGGCATTTTTTGAATTTGAGTATAAACACTTGACCACAAAAAGCCTACCCGGTGAGAGAGTGAGTATCTGTTAACCCATCTGAGCCTAATTGAATCAGAATTGTTAACTGTGGACTGTCAATTTAATAAGCTCATCTGCTTATTTAAATTGCCGGAGTTTGTAAAAAAAATTCAGTTCATAGTTAACTCTTTATTAAATTCTGATAGTTGTTTTCTTTTGAACCCTTATCCATCGTTTTTATTGACCTTTGCCATAATGATAAAGGAACATTCGATTAGGGTGTCATTGGAATAAGTTGGGGAGAAAGGGAGGTTATATTTAAGTCAATGTAAGGGTGAATGATGATATCTGATCTTGACAACAAGAAAAGAAAAAAGAAAGAAAAGCAAACCAAGAAAAAGAAAAGAAAAAATGAAAAGGTTTGCATGATTTCAAAGAAAAAAAAAAGTTGTCAAAGATCAATCAAGAATAGAAAAGTATGAAATTCACCAAGTGTTGTATTGGAAAAAGAAGGAAGTGTAATTAGATTGAATGTTTCCTTTTGCTTGGCCATTTGAATTCAAATATCCCACATATGACAATTCTTTTGTAACCTAGCCCAATTACAACCCTTAAAGACCTTGTGATCATTTGCTTTTGTGCTTTTAGAAATGATAATTAGATTGACGCATAATTTGATCGGAATGTTAGCATAATTGCCGGATGAGTGTTCAATACCCTCACAATTAAGTTCAATATGTTCATCTACTTGATATAGAAGTGTGTTAGGTGTGGTTCATTATTAATTATGTTATTGCCTTGCATTGTATGATGTGAATTTTGTGTTTAGGACTTATGTCATACTCATTGTATATATTTAGATTAATGAGAAACTTTATACTTGCCCGCGCATTCCGCATTTGAATTATTGCATCTGACTTTTCATTTCTTTGCATGTATTATAAAAATGTCCAAAGCCTTGTTTTTCCATTTGTTTGAGTCTTTTGTTTGAGGACAAACAAAGATTTAAGTTGGGGAGTGTGATAAGTGCCAAAAATGAGTTAAAAATCATATTTAATTTAGGCACTTAGATAGCTTGTTTTGCAAGTTATCATGGGAAAAGCTCATAATAATCATTGATTAAATGCCTATATAGCTTTTACTACTTTCCCCATCCAATTGTGCAGGAAGATACAAGCCAGGACATCAACTGAGCAAAGAAAATGAAGTTTTTATGAAGCCATCGCTACAAGCGCGAGTTTGGTCGCTACTAGCGAGGATAGGCAGGGATTCTGGAGACTTCATCGCTAGAAGCGCAGGATTGGTCGCTTCAAGCGACCCTTTTGGGAGGTTCATCGCTACAAGCGATGGATTGGTCGCTTCAAGCGACCAAGGGCGGTTTAGTGCCAGGTGCTGACGTGGTGCTTCCTTATTGGCCAGAAGTCGGTCGTCGCTACAGCGACAGGCTCGTCGCTTGTAGCGAGCGAACATAAATTCAGAATTTATATAGCTTTTCAGCACAGTTTTGTACAGCAGCTCTTGTAGATTTCTTAGTAGTTCTTCTGTAGAATATTTTAGCTTAGCTTTTAGACATAAAACAAGGGCTAGAAGCTTTGATCTTCAAGGAGCAAAGGTGATTGGATTGTGGAAATCAACCAAAAGGCTTTGGGAAATCAAGAATTTAGGTTTGTATTTTCATCTTTCTCTTCTCTTTTGTAAAGCTATCATGAGAATGAATAGCTAAATCCCCTAGTTGGGATTGGAATGACTCTTTCTAGCTTAGTATGTAATAGTTTGATTATGCAATATATATGGTTTTAGCTATTGATGTGAATTGAGTTTTTCTTGCCATTCATTGTCATGTTTTGATTTAAAATGTTATTGACGAATACTTTTAAATCTTTGGCGAGAATAGCTCTATCAAAATAAGAAAATCTAGAAATGGATTTGGGTTTTGATAATCGCACATAGTTTCGGAACTTAATGCTTTCGCATCGTTTGATTGATTGGGAAATCGTCGATTAAACGATACGATCGATCTCGCGACGTCATTTGGGAAATCAATGACGTTGTCGAGCGATACGTGATAATTTCGCTAAAACGCTAAAACTCATATGCACGATCTTTAGATTACATTCGAGGCCCGATTGAGGAAATTCCGATCTCAACGCTTTTATTCCCTACTTTTTGTCGTCTTTATTTTCCGCATTTTTACAACCATAGTTTATGTACAAACATTCGTACAAAACCCTTTTAGCTCAAAACGATAGCGATTGTTGAACGGTTCGAAGTGTCGCACTAATCCCTGTGGAGACGATAATAGAAAATACTTACTTTTGTTGTATGAAATACTGCTTCAACATGGTGCTACATCTACTACTGGATCATTTTCAACATCATCATGATCCTCTTCATGTTATGATTCATCACTTGAATCAGGGTATATACAGTTTTGCTGAACCTCACTGCTATAAACAGGTTCACTTTCCCATTTCCACTGCTCAGCTTCATTCACTATCACATCTCTACTGATATGAACTTTCTGAGTTACAGGGTTGTACAGCTTGTATGCACCAGTTGGATGATAACCTATGAGTATCATAATCTCACTTTTATCTTCCAGCTTACTTCTCTTAGCATCTGGCACGTGTTTGTAGCACAAAGAACCAAACACCTTGAAGTGCTTCACACTGGGTTTCCTTCCACACCAGGCTTCTTCTGGTACTTTCAAATTTAGCTTCTTTGTAGGGCATCTGTTGAGGATGTAAGCAGCTGTGGTGACTGCTTCACCCCAAAATTTATGTGGTAGGTTCTTCTGCTTAATCATGCTTCTAGCCATGTTAAGCAGGGTTCTGTTCCTTCTTTCTGCAAGACCATTGTGTTGTGGTGTATATGGGGCTGTTACTTCATGAGTAATACCTTGATTCATGCAGAAAGCTTCAAATTCCTTGGATGTATACTCACCTCCACCATCTGTCCTCAAAATCTTAATAGCTTTATCACTCTCTTTCTCTATTAAGACTTTGAATTTTTTGAATACTTCCAAAGCTTCACTCTTAAGCTTAATAATATACAACCATATCATTCTTGTAAATTCATCAACAAAAGTAATGAAATACTTACTACCACCCAAAGAAGCTACCTCAAAAGGTCCACAAATATCAGAATGAACTACTTGTAATGCCACACTTGCTCTCTTAGGTGCTTCTGACACAAAAGGAAACCTACTTTACTTGCTCTTCACACACACTCCACAAATAGTTTTTCTGATATTCAATTTAGGTAAATCATGCACCAATTCTTTAGATTCCAATTCACTAAGGCTTCTGGAATTCAAATGATCGTACCTCAGATGCCATAGAGCTTCAGCATCTTCACTAACAGTTGCAGACATGCACATCATCTTTTCACTTGAGATGCTGCATCTGTAGGTTATGTTCTTTGACAGGGTAGACTTTAGCACTAAGTTCTTCCTTGCATCAAACAATTTCAATGAATTGCCATCCATTGTTACTGAGAACCCCTTCTCCACTAATTGACCTATGCTCATCAGATTGCACTTCATATCTGGAACATAGAAGATATCTTCAATGATGATTCTCCCACAATCATTGCTCCTGATCACCATATTTCCACTACCTTCTGATGCAAGCTTTCTACTGTCAGCTAATTTGATGCTAGTTTTCTTGCTAGAATCAAAATTAGTTAACCATTCTCTATGAGCAGTCATATGATTAGAGCACCCAGAATCAAGATACCACTCTTCATTCTTGATCTTATCTTCACATGTGGTGGCCATCATCAAGACTGAATTGGAATCATCTCCATGACCTATGTTTGCTTCCTCAATAGTTCTTTTCTCTTTCTTGAACCAGCATTCATCAGCAAAGTGTCCATACTTCTCACAATTGTAGCACTGAACTTTACTTTTATCAAAGTCCTTCTTCTTATTCTGACCTTTGTCAAAACCTCCTCTTCTTGAAGATTCAGTTTTGTCATCAGTTTTAGACTTTCCATTTTTGGACCAGTTTGTTCTTCCCTTTCCCTTTTTCTTGAAGTTCTGGTGATTTCCCTCCTTCTTGACTGTTTGTGCTTGAAGGGCTTGTTGTACAGATCTTTTAGAACCTCTATCAATCACTAACAGTTCATGTGCTTCCTGTAACACCCTAAACCCCACATTTTATTTTCTAATAAAATTCAATAAATAATTAAACATGCAAGGGTGTCACACATCTTAATCAATCCATAAATACTTCATTTAATATTAAAAACGTCGCAGTGGAATAAATTTCAAAGTATTCAAAGTAATTGTCACATCATGAAATCAACAACAAAACTGAATTCAAAATGAATTCTAAAACAAAATTTTAAATAAAATAAATCTCCATTCCCTAGTGTTACTAATCAGAGCATCGACTCGATAAAGACTCTCAAAAGCGACAAATAAACGAGTAGGCTCCAAAGGTATCCTCTGAGACTCACTGTTACTAAAATTCTTCTTCCTGCAAATCTACACCACAAAGGCGTAGGCGCCCAACTCGCCACTAGAGGGTGAGAATATATTCAACATAAAGAAAGTATAGACACATGTATAGATTCAGATAAATTATACATAACTCTGAATAAACATGTATACATCACGTCAGATATTATTCATAAATAATTATACACTTTCATTTAATAACATCAACAATACATGAATCACCATCATATAATAACAAGTAAGCATCTATAACATTTACGATTATTAGTAAGTATTTAACAAGATACTAGTCATTCATACATAAGAATATAAGGAAACTCATCATTGAATATCACATCTTTAAATAGCTACACATCTTTAAATGACACATCTTTTGATTTCACATCTTCAAATAGACTTACAAATATGTATGTAATGTCCCTAACTCGACTCTATATGCATGTGGTACCGGTATTGGATATCAGAGGTATGTTACTGACATATCCCCCATCTTTAAATCACATCTTTAAATCGGACTGACCATGAATGCATGAACCTCAAATAATGACTCAACAATGCACATCTTTATATGAATAAACAATTACACATCTTTAAATAACACATCTTTATATAACACATCTTTAAATCACACGTATTTAAATAACACATCTTTAAATCACACATATTCAAATAACACATCTTTATATAACACATCTTCAAATAACACATCTTTATATAACACATCTTTAAATCACACATATTCAAATAGTACATCTTTATATAACACATCAATTTCACATCATCAAATAATTCACAAATTACACTTAGTCAAATAATTCATCAATTACACTTCGTTAAATATCTTATTATTTACACATTGTTAAATAACACATCTAAAATATCAAATACTTTTTCTACCTTTATACTCCCTCATTTCTAACTACTAATTAATAACCTTATTCTTTTATCACTCCTAGATATTTAAGAGATAACTTTAGATCATAGTTGATTTTTCCTATCATGAACATTGCTACAAGCTAATAATTCATATGTATGCTATACTAATTACCTCATATCTATATAATGGAATAGACTAAATAAATAGAGATTAAATGCCACTTTGCCTAACTTCATGAATCCCAAACCTCTTAACATTAAAAGAATGTAGTAACGCATGAAATCAAGTTATACTGGATCCATCAAAATTGAATAAAATAATAACAATAAATTCCCTTCTACATAGATTTCTATAGACATGATCTTGTTACTTCCAATTCAAATAAGACAAGAATTAAACGTGTGCCATGACAATAATTAGAAAAAATAATACATACACAACTTCAGTTCATGAACCGATAAGGAATAAGGAATCACTACCTATAAACTAAAAAAACTAAATCAAAATATATTTTAGTAGCAATTATCGTAAAACATATTCACATTGTTTCCTAGATCATGGCAGCGATTCTAATATGGGTTCATATACGAATTAGAAAGTTAACCGAATATCAATAACAAATTTAGTACATCAAAATCATGAATTTAGAGATAAGAATATACCCATAATCACATCAACAAATTAGAACACAAATTTAACATGAATTTATCAAAAGATCATGAAAACAAGGAATAAAAACACAAACCCTTCACTACATATATGTTCATACAACCCTTATGGTGAATAGAGACTCCCCTTACCTCTGGTTTGCAAAATTTGAATGAATTCCTACGGTAAAATCTCTTTCCAGGTTCTTCTCGCTATGCCTCCTTGCCTCTTCTCTCCACAACCCTAGTTTTCCTTTGATCTCTAATTTTTTCTCTGTTTGTTGTAACCCTAATTCTCTAATGCTCTCCTCTATTTATAACCTTTTAACTGGGCTAGGTTTCTCTCATAACTATTTAACAGATTTACACTTCATTATTAAAATATATTATTTAGTACAAAAATATATTAGATTTAGTACAAAAATATCTCAAATTGAGTACCAAAATATATTATATTCAGTATAAAAATATATTATTGAGTATCAAAATACATTTCAGATCACAACCAAAATATATTAGATTGTGCATAAAAATATTTTAGATTGCATTCTAAAATTATTTTAGCAAAACTTGGGAATTAAGAAATCACTTTCTAACAGGTTTACTCTCCACCATTTACACCCCCTTCTATCCTATTTAATTAAAACACTACTTAATTTCTTCATTCAAACCCCTCCTCTTTACTATTACACCACTACTCTTATTTTTTTCTAAAAACATCTCTTTCTCCTTAATTTCTCTTAATCTCCTATTTTTCAACAACTAACTAACTCATCTATTCGCTCAATACCCACAATCCAAAAACTTATTTTGAAAACACCAAACAGATAATTCCTAATAATATTAATATTACTTATATTATATAACAATAATACCAATAAATTAATATTTAAAAATCGGGGTGTTACACTTCCAGTGAACTTTGCAATTCTTCAATCTTCATAGTTGTAACATCCTTTGCCTCTTGGATTGCTACTACTATGAAATCAAACTTTGGACTTAAGGATCTCAATATCTTCTCTACTACCATCTGATCTGAGATGTTTTCACCACAATTTTTCATCAGATTCACAATCTCAATCACTTTTGAGAAGTAATCACTTACTTTCTGATCTTCCTCCATTTGCATCATCTCATACTTCCTTCTATATGACTGCAACTTGACTTGTTTCACCTTTTCTCCCCCATTGTGATAGTTTTTCAGAATATCCCACGCTTCTTTGGATCTTGTGGCCTTTGATATCTTCTCAAAATGCTGATTATCAACATTTTGTTGAATGTAGAACAGAGCTTTGCAATCTTTCTTCTTCGCTTCTTTGAATGCCAATCTCCGTGCTTCAGTTGGATTTGCCTCCAAATCCTCATAGCCATTCTGCACCAGATCACTCACATCTTGCGCTCCAAAGAGTGATTTCATCAATGCACTCCATCGTTCCCAGTTCTTGCCATCAAGAACCAGAATATTCGACACAAAACCATTGTTACTCATCTTTGCTTTGATCCAAAAATCACACACCTCACTCAGTGTTTCCCTATGATGATTTCCCCTCACACTTCACTCGTGTTTCCATAAGATTTAACCCAGGCTCTCTATACCAATTGTTGGATTAGTTGCAGCATGAGGACGAAAAACAATGGATAAAACAAAATCTGGAAGAAGAACGAAAAACAGAGCACTAAATTTTGTAATGCGTAATTTCATTGAGTTATGAAGGCACACTTTACAATGGTTTATATACACAAACTTATGTCACAAGTAAAGTAACAAACTCGTAACAACTTTCTAACAAACTATTAACGACCTCTAACAAACATTAACAGATTCAGAAGCTCCAGTTTCTGAAGTGCTTCTGAAGCATCAGAAGCTGAACCTTCAGATTCTGAAGTTCAGCTTCTGAACGTTCAGGTTCTGAACCTTCAGAACTTCAGCTTCTGATCCCTCTACGCTTCAGCTTCTAAACCCTCTACAGTTATGAATTAATTCTCAACAACCTCAACCTCGAAGGCATTGCCTTTTGCTTTTTCAATGGGATTTGGTTAAAAAGAGACACTTAAATTGGTTAAAAAGAGACCAGGTTCATAAATGGTCTGATATAGGGGGGTGTTTTTAGTTAGCTTTTATAATTTTGGATATTTAATTTTTTTTAATTCACTCATTTCATTTTTTTTTTGTCGAAATCTCATTTTAGTTTGAATATTGCTTTTCCCACTTCAAAGAAAGCTAAAACACACCAGTAATTTATGTTTTTACCCCGGCGGCAGTTTGTTGCCGATGGGAAGGATCCGGCGGCAGTTAACTGCCGATGGTTTCCTTCCCATCGGCAGTTAGTTGCCGCTGTCCTCATCGGCAGCTAACTGCCGCTGCGATCTGTACATAACCAGAACAGCAAAACAGAACCTGCATCAGAAGCAGAAATCCTTCAAATTTCCAAATTTTGCTCCAATCCTCTCCAATTCCCTTCTCACGAAATTGAAGCAAATCATCTCCACAAAACAACAAGTAAGTAGTATTAATCATTTATAATGTTAATGTTAGTTTGTGTAGGTTTATTTTTGTTAATTTTGGTAGATTTATTTTATAGATGAATGTAGTTGTTGTGAATGTTGTTTAGATTATGTTTAAGTATAATGTGGTTGTGAATGTGTCCAATTAACACAATTAACACAATGTGAATGTTGCACTCAAAGTGTTTGTTAAAATGCCTAAATGAGTATGTTGATGAATGTTGTTTAGGTTGTGATAGAATTGTGAGAATGTTGGAATTGTGATAGAATGATGAACACATGCCGTTGTCTGATTATTTTTTTGTCTTCGATTATTGTTCGTGCGTAATTTTTTATATATGAAGTATATGTTTTTTTTGTATGAACGTTTAAAAAAAATGACATGAACACATGCCGTTGTCTGATTATTTTTTTGTCTTTGATTATTGTTCGCGCGTAATTTTTTATATATGCAGTATATGTTTTTTTTTTGTATGATAACGTTTAAAAAAAATGACATGAACACATGCCGTTGTCTGATTATTTGTTTGTCTTCGATTATTGTTCGCGCGTAATTTTTTATATATGAAGTATATGTTCTTTTTTGTATGATAACGTTTAAAAAGAATGACATGAACACATGCCGTTGTCTGATTATTTTTTGTCTTCGATTATTGTTCGCGCGTAATTTTTTATATATGAAGTATATGCTTTTTTTTGTATGTTTTTGATTTATGTGGTGTTTTTTTTGTTATTTTAGATTCGTAACACCCGTAGGATGAGATGCATTAATCACGGGGCGAAAGTGGCAGATCTCCAGCGTCCACATATGAATCAACTCTGGTTTTGGGATCCTATAAGGGCGAGTGAGTTGCATGATTTGCTGTACACAGGGTATTTTACTGTTAATCATGCTTTGCTCCAGGTGCTAAGCGAGAGGTGACATTCCGAGACCAGAAGCTTTCACATGCCTACTGGGGAAATGACCATCACTTTAGATGATGTGGCATGTCTGCTGCATGTTCCTGTTGAAGGACGGATGCTGAGCCATAGGAAGAAGGTGTCTCAGGTTGATGGGGTGGAATTGATGGTGATGAACTTAGGTGTCACCTAGGAGTATGCAGTGAAAAACTGCAAGACTGAGTATGGTGGCTACATTAGCTATAAGGCGCTGAAGGAGCTTTATGAGGATCACCTGAGTGTGGCCACCAGATTAGCGCTTGCTGAGACACAGGAGCAGCTCCAAGAGCTAGCCAGGCGTAGGGATGCCTGCCTGAGGTGTTTCCTCCTATACCTGCTTGGATATACGTTGTTCAGTGACTTGAGCAACAAACACATCGACCTGATATACCTGCAGACGATGGAGACCTTTTCTGGGATGAGGGACTAATCGTGGGGAGGAATGACATTGGCATACCTTTACCACACTCTATCCGAGGTCTCTTCGCTTGCAGGAAAGAGGATCCGGGGAATCACGACACTTTTGATGGTAATAATTTTAATTTACTATTGAAGTAAAATATTTTCACAAGAAACGGGGGTTTGAATTGTGAACTGTTAAAAATTACCCTTATTTTTAATTTTAAGCTAGTAGTAGAAATGGTTAGTAGATGAAAGATAATAATAGTTACGTGTGATGAGTGTGTGAAAATTTGAAACAAATAAAAGAGATGAAAGAAATAACACAGAGAGTTATCCTGGTTCACCCAAACTAGGCTACTTCCAGTCCCCACACGTATGTGAGATTTTCCACTAGGTAGTTGAGTTATAACTTAACCACAACTCCTCTTTTGTCTTGATCTTCCTGATCTTTCTTTACACTGAGCTTTACTCGCTCTTGATCTTCTTGATCTTACTTTACACAGAGCTTTTCTCACTCTTAAGTTACACACTTGTTTTCAACAAGCCTTTGCTTTTACAATCCAATAAGAAACAAAATCTTACTTGGACAAAATAAAATATATGTGTTATACTAAACAGAGCTCAAAACAAAAGAGCAATCTTAGTAAACTAAAAATTGAAGAATAAAAGAGAGCTTTGAATGTATGAGTAATTTTTGCTTTCAACTTCTCAGAAATCAGTGAGTCTTTGTCTTGCCATGAGCCTCCTATTTATAGGCAGATTATGCTTTGCAGCTGTTCACTATACGCTCCCTTTCTCACGTGTAGCTACTGTACATAATTTCTTCAAATTTTCTCTTTCCATTGTTCCCGCGTGTGGTGCGGTTTTAAAAATAACTTAGCCAAGTTTTAACTGATGTAGGTTGTAACTGCATTTCAAACTGTCTTTACACGTGTATACCTTCCTATTCTTCAATCCATATTTGCAGCCAAAAATGTACATATTGTTTGTACTGGCTTTCTTACTTGATTTGATAATTGGTAGTTTTGTGGACAAGCTAAAACCATGTTTCTTCCTTTGTATTTCATTTATTTGTATAGAAATTTTCTGCTTTTGTCAAAGCAACACCAATGTAATTTTGTCCCAATATAGTGTGTTTCTTGATTTTTCACTTGGTGCCTTAAAATCCATATGCAGGAAGAAATATATGACTGAACATCAACTGATAATTTGTAGAATGAGTTCCTTTTGAATACTTTTTCTGTTACTAAATGAGACACTCAAAAACACAAGTTAGACAAAAAATATAATCAGAACTTATTAATAAATTTTCTGTAAAAGAAGTTCTGAATTTTTAGCTCCCCCTCAGAATGAAAATCTTTGAGGTTCCTTTAAACTTCAGACTTCAGACTCTGAACTTCAGGTGCTGATCTTCGGACACTGTTCATCAGAAGCTGTTCATCAGACGCAGTTCTTCAGAAGCACTGTTCATCATAAGCAGTTCTTCAGACGCACTGTTTCATCAGAAGCAATTCTTCAGACGCACTGTTCATCAGAAGCAATTCTTCAGAAGCTGTTGATCAAAAGCAGTTCTTCAGACGCTGACCTTCAAACGCTGACCTTCAGACGCTGATTGTCTTTCAGACGCTGAGTGTCTTTCAGCTTGTTTATTTGTGGGTGATAAATTCAAACCCAAAATTAAAAGATGGCTTTGCTATCTTCATGACTTTGATTTGGCAAATGATTCTTTGTCCTGTCTTATATTTGAATCACTTAATAGCACATGTTAGATAACAACTTATTATAAATAATTTAAATATATTTATCATCTTTAAAACTAAAATAGGAATTTGAATTTTATCTCAACAACTATGTCTTTTAATAATTTACTATGCCTTTTAATTTACTATGTTTGCTAATAACTTATAAATGTGTTTGGTTTGGGCAGGGATGGTTCTTGGCACATTTTCCAGAAGTCTACCCACATGACCATAATGATAGATACAAGCAAAACTATCCTTGCACGGCCAGATGGATTCCACACAGGGGCCATGCGAATCCGAAGCCATACCGTCTGGCGCTGGATCGTTTGGAGATGGATGATGTTACCTGGATGCCATACGAGGATCATAGGAAGATCCAGGAGTTTGAGGAGATATGCTGGTATTCAGGCTGGATCATGTGTGGTCGTGACATCATCTACCGTCACTTGCCTGAGCGGGTTAAAAGGCAATACGGGTACGTGCAGGACATCCCCCGAGCTCCGACGTCTGTGCTTCATTTCCCTTTTCAGGCCGTTGCACAGGCTTTCCTAGACTTCCGTGTGCACAACATTCCTCAGGCTGTGTGGGGTAGGGAAGTTGATCAGCCATGGCAGTACGAGGAGGGATACATGAGGTGGTACGGACATGTGTCTCACCCAAAGATTCTGCCACCTATTGATGGATCTCCTCCGAGGCCAGCAAATGAGGAGCAGATCATTGCACGCCATCAGCAGCGGCACCAGGAGAAAGGCTCGCCTGATACCAATGACATGGTTGGTGGACTTGCTAGCCAGGCTGATGACTACTTGGGTCAGGAGGCGATGAGCAGTGAGCAGCTATATCAGGCGATGCGCCATATCAGGGACATGATGACACCGATACTGTCCAGGAGGTCGAGGAGGCGGCAACAGCAGCAGCATGATGACCAGGATTAGGACATTTTTTTAGGACTTTTGTTAGTTTTTTTTTTTACATTTGTTAGATTTTTTTGTAAATTTATGACACATTATCATAGTTTTTTTGGTACAATTTTAACATGATTTCGGGTTTATTTTGCTTTATTTTGATTACTTCGAAACAACAATAACAACAATTCATTCATGATCCGAACTAAATCATAACTAAAAATTCACAAAATAAGCGTTACGTTACATTACATTACATTACATTATCCCTAAATATGTTGTATCATCATCAATGATGTTGGATTTAAATTTAATTCTTGAAAGTTTGCGGAAAACATATATATGCTTTCGTGTCTTATATTTAGTGTAAAAATTTACAAGTCTTTTTGAAAACTCAAAAGAATGAAGAGAACACAACACATGTATTCTACGAAATCAGCTATATATGTTTTCACATCGAATTCCCTCATATAAGATGAGTCATGACAAAAAGGAATGCATTCCAATATATTCTTTTGAACTTAATCCTACTGCCCTGCCAACTGACAAAGTTTCAATTGACAGTGGAGCATGATCAAGTACAAAACAACATCTTAAAACTGCATTCCCTTTTGTCACACTCATCCTATACAAAGGAATTCGATGTGAGAACCTATATAGATGATTCCGCAGAATACATGTTGTGTTCTCTTCATTCTTTTCAGTTTCCAAAAAGACTTGCAAACATTTACATTAAGTATAAGACACTTCAATAACAAGATTTTCCGCAAACTTTCAACAATAAAAAAAATTCAACAAAACAACGACACAACATAATAATACTACCTAAACATCTTCATCCGGCAGAATCAAACTCTTGAGAATATCTTCAGGCGACCTCAGCAACGTAACATCCATCTCGAGGGGGATCATGTCCGGCTCAGCAAATATCGACAACATGCTCCTCACATCGTCGTCGTTCGTTAACTCCGACCGAGTGAACAACAAATTACCGTCTGAGTCGAACGATGGACGGTGATACCAAACGTATTCCACCCTCCTCGCGTCTCCGTGGTTGATTCGTTGGTTGATTTCATGAAGTAAATCCTTCAATTCTTTTAACGTCACATCGTCGCGAACCTTGAAAAAATGTTGGTTACCACTGTTGAAGGATACATGAAAGTATACTTGAGCCATTTTTCCAGATCTACACCATAAGAAATTAAAAACAATCCAATTAAAAACTCATTCAAACATTTCATCAAACACTTGTAGTGCAAATTATACATAAATCCTAAAGCTAAAAAATTACAACATAAACATGCAAAGATCTAAACAATTAAGCAACATAAGTCATTTCCATGTAAACAATCTATCATTTCTTGCCAAAAAAATCAAAAATTAAACAAAGTCTAAAACTAAAAAAAAAATTAAATTAAGATAATAAATGTAACATATAAGCATAAAATGACAATGAACTTGATTATGGAAACTTACTTGTTATTGGAGTGTTGGTTGATTTGAGGTTGAAAATTTTGAGATTTTTGGAAGATTTGAGAGAGTTGAGTGTTGGAAGATTTGATTTGAGATTGAAGAGATGAAGTTGGAGCTTCTGGTTGCTGAGCTTCATAAGTAATGATCGCAGCGACATTTAGCTACCGATGGGGACGGCGGCAACTAACTGCCGCCAGATCATTCTCATCGGCAATAAACTGCCACCGGATCATGCCCATCGGCAACAAACTGCCGCCGGGGTAAAAACGTAAATTACTGGTGTGTTTTAGCTTTCTTTGAAGTGGGAAAAGCAATTTTCTTTTAGTTTCAGGTTAGCGCTTTTACTTTCATGTCTGGTCTTTGCTTTGGGCCAAGCCATGCACTCTTATTATAAGATACAAAGATTTTGTGAAATTGCTCTTTTATCTTCAAAAATTGCTCTTTAACACCCCAAAAAAAAGGTCTAAATGCCCTTAGTGACAGTTAACTACCGCTCTCTTCCAACTGCAGATAACTAGATAAGTGTCGCTCGCTAAACGTCCCAACGACAGTTAACTGCCGTTGCGTTCTGGTATATTACAGAACAACAACTGCAGTTAACTCACTTTTCCAAAACTTACACAAACATTTCTCCCTCTATATTCCAACAAACCAATTTCTTTAACTTCAAGCAAATCAACTTTCAACTACAAGTAAGTGCTCATGGGATAGTTTATTTGTTTTAATGTTAGATTATTTTGTTTAAATTGTTAAAATGCTAGTGTATAGGGTTTATGTAAAATTTGAATTTTGTGGTACTAAATGATCAAATGTTTGCATGTTTGCATAGTGAATGTTGCTTAGAATAGGTTTAATTTCAATGGGGTAGTTTAAAACTTGAAATAACACAATGAATCAATGTTGTATATTTTGAAATCTAAGTGTTTGATAAAATCCCTGATTGAGTTTTTTTTTTTGTTTTTCATTGTTTTTTGTTGTATAGGTATGCCTGAGAACCCACATAGGCGCCAAATAGGCAAGGAGACCATGAATTCTAGCACACGCGCGAAGAGAGTGGTTGTGAACTCTATTACTAAAAGGGGACGCAATCGTATGACTAGCATGAAGGGGACTTGACAAACATGTGTGTCCTAGGTTATGAACCCTCCTCATGACAAGTTCTACATCACTGGGGAGCAGCACTACAACGCCACTCATTTGTAAAACCTTAAAACATTGATTTTAAAAGCTAATTATAAGACGAGGGTGCCCTCACGTATAGCACGAATCCTTTCATTTTAAAGGTTTGAATCTAAAACTCAATACGATCATGATGGGAGTCAGTGGATTATCCGCATTTGGGAAAGAACAATCATTCAAGTGATTCGTACAACATATTTTTATCTAAAACCTTAAAACATTGAGTTTATGAGTCCTCTCACATATATATTACTCAACACTCGCTTTTTTATCCAGCGTGAGAGTTCTAACTCACATTTGATACACAATAATCTCTACCCCAAGTGTGAATCCCTTAGTTAATTATTTCCCGCTTAAGTGGAGGCTTGCACCGGCGTTGCCTGATGCACACAATGGGACCTGCTGTCAGAACACTCTTGGTCATAAAGTCTTTACACACAAGAAGTCAGTTGAACCCTTGTGAACCATAAGCTCTAGTACCACTGTTCGATCATGAGTGGAGTTCGGGGATCATTCATATTGGGGTAAGAGCAACCACATAAGTCATTTGACACCATGTCTTTACCCAAAATCTTAAAACAATAAATTTATGGATCGTCTCATTTATATATTGTCCAACACTCCATTTTATGTCCAATATAAAACTTCTAACTCACATTTGTCACACATCCTATATTACATCTAACCTAAGAGCCCAAAAACCTTATCAATGTAGAACACCAACGCACCTTCAATATCGTGGATCTGATGATCATTTTTCATCAAGTTGAATCAAATAATTCGAACCAGACCAAGTCAAACCATACTCTCTTTCATTAATATTATTCATTTAACTCATATAGCTGTCGAATTATTGAGGCTGAGAAATCAAGTTCATCCAGACATATAACTCCCGTGTAATACATGTTATGCATAAAGTGGTTAACGACATGCCTCGTGCAAAAGAAAAAAAATGAGACGATTCCCACGATTTTAGCTTACTATTAACCACTCAGTAACTAGAACCGTACCCTCCCCCTGACAAAAATAAAAAAATTAACCTTTATGTCTTCCACTTCAGTTAATTTGGAGACAAATTGAATTATATTAAAATAATCCTTTTACTTTACACTTTACTTTAGTATATAAAATAAAGTAATGTGATTTTGTCCTAATTAATCGTAACAAACATAAATAAATAATGTGTGAGGAAGATAACAGTGAGTTTGATCAGAGATCCAATGAATTTGGTTCAGATCATAGAGAAGCATTGGGACAAAAATTGAATGCCTTTTTTTACAAGTTATTAGGATTGTACAATCTTTTCAGAGGTTCACTAGCACTTCTAGCAAACAGTAACCACAAGATTTAAGGGCAACAAACAACGTAGTAACTGTACCACTTTCTGTTCATATATTCTTTTCAAAAATCCTTAGCTCTTCTTGTTTTTACAGCACTGTTCCTTCTGCCAGTAAAAAAAATATCACTAGTAGTTCTTTCTACTTTTGTTTATATTATTTATTTATTATGTTGGATTAATGTTGTTTCTTAGCTAGTTATTTTTTTTTATCTAAGGTGATTTAATTTGACAATGTTTATTCAGCTCATAGAAGAGGGCGAAAGTAAAGGAAGAAAGACTAGAACAGTGTTATTCTCCTATATATATATAACTAAAAAACCTATCTATATATATATACACATAATGGAACAGTAAATTTTGGGAAGCATCATTAGATTTTTAGCTCCATGCGTCCTATGTATAAGTTTCTTTTTGAACGGGCCACAATTCAAATTATTTATATCAGCTGTTTTCCAAAAAAAAAAATTATCTTCTTTCGAACAAAAAAATGTATCTATCAGCTGTAAAAAGTTGATCCCATTTCATGAAAAGTTGACCATATTCAATTCAAGCTGAGAAATTGGTCATAAATCAATTTCATCCAAGGTACTTATTCGTTATGTGTGATCTACTACTGTATATTTGTGATTCTACTTTTAACATGATATATTTTTGTTTTGTTGAAAACAAAGTTTAAATGATTTGTGTTCCAATAGTTCATCAAGTTTATATCAAATTACCTCTCAGAGATTGGACCAACATCTCTTGACTTCAACATGATATTTTCGTATTTGGCTATATGTGTAACAAAATTATACTACATATACCTTTATGGGTACACATTACATCACTTAATATAAATTTATTATTTTGATAAAAAAAGTAAACTTATTTATAGTTAATATTATATTAATCATTAAGTGGTACCAAATTAATTATAGATAGTCAAAATTTCTTCAAAAAAAAAAAGTGTGGCGGCACAAGCAGTAAGGCGAGGATGAATTCTCTCAATTAAAATTTTTTCAAGTTTTTTCGATTATCACATCTTGATCATAAGAGAGAAAGGGAGAGTTAAAATTATAAACAAAAATATGAGATTGAGTTTTTGGTTAAGATAACAATTGAGAAAAATTGAGAGAAATGGCCATTTCAAAATAAGTATTAATAATATTTTGGTTTAAATACATTTATGATCCCTTTGTTTTGAATGAAACATAATTTTAGAGCATCTCCCATGACAAATTTATAAGAAACTCAAAGTTGGTTTCATAACCCTAGTAAGTGGCTGCCACATCACAATTATGAAACTCTAAAATAATTTGCTCTAATGATAGAAAAATTAAACAACTTTTACGAAACTCACACTTTTATTAATGACTTTTTTGTTTACAACTTTTAATTTGAAAAAATAAACCAAATTTTAAGGTTCCTCCAATATGGAGACAATATGGAGAAAATAAAAAAGAAACAATTCATCATTCTATAAAACTCACTTAGAAACCATCAATTGAGATGCTTAGTCTTGAAGTTTTACAATTTCAAGATTTTTTGCTTCACAAAATACATTTTAGAGTTTTTGACGTGTCATTTTTAGTAATGATGTGACATTGCTTATTTAGATCAAAATTTTATTAGATCATTTGTTTGCATATTCATTTTTTTGAACAAGCTGGAAGAAAAGGAAAAAAAGACGATCACAAACTTCACACAACTAAACAAATGTAAAATGTTCTTCTAAAATCAAATATTATTTCCAATCCAAATCAACAATGTTACATTATCATACGTAAAAAAAAAAAGACCAAAATTGATATGTGGAAAAAAAAATCACGGAATATGTGAAATAAGAGGATTAAAATCTTGAATTTCAAAATGAGGAGACTAAGATCAAGCATAGATGGACCAAAAATGCATTTTTGTATAAATTGATTTTATAATTGTAAATTGAGTCGGTCGAAAACCAATCCAATCAAAACCGCTTTTAACTGGATCTAATATTGGATTAGGTTTTGAAAATGAGTAAAAAAATCATATCGAATGCATGTAATATTAATCTTTGAATCGAATGACTAATTTTTATCTTAAATTTTGTTGGATCATGAGAGAAGTATGTGGATCATCCACATTATGAGATAAACACCATATTTTTATCCAAAATTTGAAGGCATTAGATTTATGAGTCCCCACTTATATATTGTTCAACCTCACATTTTTAAACAAATATGAAATTTCAAACTCACCTCACATTTGTCGCAGCAACTTTGATCCAAACTACATCGCAAATCCTCGACCTTAAACCAAACCACATATGTTAATTTGGAACAAAGTGAGTATTAGTTAAAAAGGTTTAATGTAAAATTAATGAGAAATCAAATGACGTGTGTATGAATGTATTTGCCCTAAAATTACCCGGTCCTTTAATAGCGACTGGTTGTACCACTCTAAGTAGCAGTGTTTAATGTAATCTAATCTGTCCTATTCGTTACAATAGATTCTCATTGCATTTTCCAAAGAGTTGCTGAGTTAAAATAATCTTTATATGATGTGTTTGATGGAATCGATTATCTATTTTATGATGTGAGAGAGGCACGTCAAGAACTGTCAAGTGTACTTGAAAGTTACATTTTTAAGAAATTTCAAAATTAGATGCCCTATAATTCTTAGATCAACTAGCTAGAGTGGTCCACCCACTTATTAAAGCTTTGTTGAGGTGCTTATTTACTTGCTCAAGTCTTCGAAAATATCCATACAGTTTTTAAATAATGTATATTTGTTTCCAATTTTATGGGTGTATATTTTCAATTTGAAGGATGAGAATATGTCTTATTAAATAATCTGGTTACTGTTAGGGAAGAGTGACTAGATTGGAAGAGTTATCGTGGCTAGCTTCTTTAAAAAAATGGTATAAGGCAATGACATATATATATATATATATATATATATATATATATATATATATATATAGCCAAGCAGGACTTAGAAAATATTAAGGACAAAACATCCCTCTCAAAGAATGAAATTATTTATTTGCCTTGCCCCACTTGAACGTATGTAACTACGTATAGACGTATGGAATCGTAAATAAAATCGCTTGGTTTCTTTGTTATTTGAGTAAATTATTCATCTTTTGAGTAAATTTTGATAAAACAAAAATCACTTGAGTAAATTAATTTTGCGAGTGTTTTATATTGTGTAGCGATATAAAATCTTATATAAGATAAGATGCACATGGATATGGAGTACACTCATATATTATAACTTATTAATTAGTAGATAATTTGATGTAATTGTCTTTTTTTTTTCTTTTCTTTTTGAGATGTGATGCAATTGTCATCATATCTAATACTTCCCCGTCCCATTTTAATTGTCTTTTTATCATTTTTTCTATGTCTCAAAATGATTGTTACTTTAGAATATTAATGCAGCATTTTTCTCCCATTAATATACCCTTATTTATTGAATTTCACTCCACTTAACTACTTCACTAACTACAATTAATAAGGTTGTTTTAGTAAATCATACCAATTTTACCATTGAAATCAACTCAATTAATCATTTTTTTTAAGAACCACGCACAACTCTAAACGACTATTAAAATGAGATGAAGCGATTAGAAATCAAGCTTGATTTCCATCCGTTTTAACGTGGACGTTTTTTTATATATAAGAAAAATTGTTTATTAAAGCGAGTACATGGGCTACTTGGAACTTACTACTATTATTATAGAAATAACTCTTATTTGTGGCCAAATTTAAATAAATTTGTGGCCGGCAAAAAGCCCTCGCGAATGTTAAACTTCAACTCACTTGTTATAAGTGGCCAAAAAACCCCTCACAAATAGCAAATAAATCTTGTGACAAAATTTTTGTTTTTTTAGGACCAAATCAGCTACATTATGAGGGCTAAATCCACAACAAAATTTGTGGTATTTTTTAGGACTAAATACGTCACAATCACATACACACAGTTCAATTTTATGTTTACGATGGATTAGGCCGTCACAAACCTTAATTGATTGTTTTTATTCAGATTGTAAGGGATCAGGCCGTCACAAATTTTAAATGTTTTATCTAGTTAAGCATTTGATTTTTCAAATGTTTTAGGACATTTTGAATGATTAAGCATTTGAGAGGCAACAAAGAACATCTAGGGAGGCCATAAAGAAAATATACTATGGGGAATCCCTTCTAATGGAAGAACACTTTATCTTTGATTTTTCCTTCAAACTTCTTCAACATGAGTTCACTTTGAAACTGTGGGACACCATTAGAATTGTTGTGCCTTTCTGATTCATATACAACATCTTGGTGTGAAGAACTATGATAGACAAAGGGAGCATCACACTTACTAACACTTTTCTTAATCACCATTTTAGACAAAGGATTAAGGTACAATAAGGTTTATTGGTGAGGAAGTTATGTGGACAATGAAGGTTGAGAAAAGATGGTTGAAGTGCATAGAAATTTTAATTAAGTTAAAAATATACATAATGTACAACCAATAAATAATCTCATTTTCTATTCACTTTCTTCTTACTTTCTTTTTAGGCCAAATAACTCTAGAGATCCTTTAAGTTTAACGTTTTTATCGGATTAGTCCTTTAAGTTTTTAAAATTTCAAATTGGTTCTTTAAGTCACATAACTTTTGCAACGTTACCCTTTTCCATCCAACCATATTAAATGAGGCTTATGTGTCTGTCAAACGCTGATGTGGCAATGCCAAATCATTAAAAAAAAGAAAATTCTGGTTTTTCTATGATCTTCATCTTCTTCCTCTTAATATACATGAACATTCATAATTTTCTCCCCCTTTTGAAACTCAAACCCAGAAGAAAAAAAATCAAGTTGTGTGTCTCCTCAACAACATTATAAACAAAACGTCTCCTTTCAGCATAAACAAAACCACGCCTATTTCTTCCTAAAGATGTGTATTTTCGGATCTGAGAAGAAAAAAAATGGGTTAGGTTTTTGGAAATTCAAATTTCACCTTGCTTCTTCTTCTTCTTCTTCGGTTTCACCATAAACATCATCTTCAAATATCTTCATCTTCTCAAAGTATTGAGAAGAACTTTGATAAAGTTGTTGTTGGTGGAAAGATCACGTTTCTAAGATGCTTTGATATTATTAAGGTTCAAGTTGGAAAAAAGTTTAATTATGAGCAAGTTTTAATTGCTTTGAATTGAAAATGTTTGATATATTTTTTCTTTGAGGATGTTTGGATGCCAGTTGTGAAATCAATTCTGGGTCTTAAAATTGATTCTAGGTGAAGCGATTTTCTCTAGCTTCTACCTTTGTTCCAAATCGATTCTCTTACATGCAGCCATCAATTAAATTTACTGGGTTTGTTTGAAAAGGGGGAGAAAATGACTAATGTTGATATATATGAAGAGGAAGAAGATGAAGATCATAGAAAACCCAGTTTTTTTTATTGATTTAGCCTTGCCACATCAACATTTGACAGCCACATAAGCCTCATTTATCAGAGTTGGACGGAAAAGGGTAACATTGCAAGCTTTGTGTGAGTTAAAGGACCAATTTGAAACTTTAAAAATTTAAAGGACTAGTCCAGTAAAAACGTTAAACGTAAAGGACCCCTACATGTATTTGGCTTTCTTTTTATTAGCAACCTTTCTTTTCACTTTCTTTCTCAATCCAAACAAAGTTAAGGGATATGGTTTAAGATGATTACATTGATCACGTGGATGACAAAGATCTTTTTCATATATATAAAGAAACTTGATGTTGAGCAAAATAAGTCGTTCAAACTACACTTCGAATCAAGGTATTTCCTTATGGATGCTATCACCAAAAAGGAATATGAAATTGTGACAAGAGTGGCACAAAATGGAGTTCTTTGATTCGTTATGCTTAAACTATGGACCTGGCCCTAAGGTGGATCTTAGTATTTTAGTAACTTTTAATAAAATATTATATATGTCCTCCATTTTGAATTATTATAAAATTTATTTTATAATAAAAATAGTAAAGGTCTGGCCCTTTGACAAGGTTCATATTAGACATACGCACATATAATTATTTAATTTTTTAGGTCAATCTAATATGGACCTTTACAAAATTGTCTAAATATGAACCTTAACATTTTTCGTAAAAACATAATTTAAAAATAATAAAAGGGAAATAAACACAATATTTTACTAACATATTTCGAAAAAACCAGTTTATAAAAGAAAATCTAATAACGAGTCCACCTTTGAACCATATTCATATTAGACACTTCATATCTTTTTTACCAAATTAAAATATGTTTTATATATATAATTGATAAATTTCTTTAAAAAATAAATGGATTCATTTCATTGACAAAAGAAAATAGCCTTTAGACTTTTTTTTATATAAAAAAAATGGATGAATTACTAACCATTCTAATTGTTAAATGGTTGGATTTGATTTGATTCATTAACAATTTATTATATGGTAGATGGATTAGACAAATGGTAGATAATTTGATGCAATTGTCTTTTTTTTCTTTTCTTTGAAATGTGATACAATTGTCATTGTCATATCTAATATGTAGAAGAAATACGTATGAATTTAATTTTGACAAAAAATACACATGAATTTGAATGCTTTCCTATTTAAGATCATATTGAAATTATATTTTTTATTTTTGTCGTATGCATAAGAGTAACTGAAGAAATTTTATTATTCCGTAAAATATGATTAATTCATTATTCATCGATGCATTTGGAAAGAATGTCCAGTGGTCACCCTTTTAATTATTATATTTCACCTTTTACGAAATGTAGTCAAAATTGTGCACATAATTAAGTGTAACCCGACCATCATTCAAGGAAGAATTTTGTATGTCTAATCTTTAAACCAAAATGTCTGTCATATCATGGTAATTTCATTTCCACACACACACACACATATATATATATATATATATTGGCTGTGAGAAACAAAGATAGGGACAAAACAGCATAAGAAATTAAAGTTTTATTTTTCTCTCTAGGGAAGGGAAATAAAATGGTAAAAAGAAAGGGGGAAATTAATAGAGGAATACCAGTCAATGAGAAAGGAACTGTGATTCAAAGTTTCAACCTATAGTGAAGAAAACAGAATCATGTTCTTTACCCCAATTTTTACCTTTCATACTTTTTCCTGTCGCCATCTCAAACTACTGTACATCCCTTGTTTTTCTATTTTCATAAAAAGCCCTAGCAAGTAGCAACAGGCCAACAGCATCCATTTCTCTGTCTATTCACCAACATAATAAAGGAATATTAATATTGCCATTAATATAAGTGATGAAAGTCTGAGTTTGCACCACCCTTTTAAGGCAAAAAATAAATAAAAGTTAAATCCTAAAAAAACCACATAATTCAAAAGAAAAATGATATCATTTGAATAACTTTCTCTTTTATACTTGTATTTTGTTTTTATTCTCTCTCTTCCTTTTTCTCTATTGTTTTTGACCAATAAAATAAGAGAAAAATAATGTCGTCTCAAAAGTTGTTACCAAATAGTTATACAAATATCATTATTCAAAATCCCTTTTCTTTTTCCGCATCTCTTTTTTCTCTTTAATTCAATCTAATTAATAGTTGATTTCCACGTATATCAAGTTTTTTCCTGTGTTTTTTTCTTCGTGATTTCATGATCTGAGTGCGGCGTTGTGTTGTTAGTCGTCTTGTGCAACATTGATTGATTTTGCGTCTTGTTGCGGTGTTCGTTTGCTTCCTATTGAAAGATCGGCTTGAATAAATTACAGATTCAATCAATGATTTAGACGTCAACGTTGTAGATTTGGAAGCATGAATATTTCGGTGACTGAGATTTTATCATATTATTTCTAGCTATTTTGTTGTTGTATGATATTAACTTGAGTGTTGTGAGTTTGTTCGTAGATTCATCTTTATATTTTTAACAATGGTGAACATGTTCTTGTATCTGATGTACTTTATCAGATTGAATGAATGAATATCATTTTCTTTTTGTAAAAAAATGTACTATTTAGTTTTTTAATTATTTTTTTTTCTCTCTCTCTCTCATCAAATCACATCAATAATTATAATTGATATATTTTTATATGATGTTGAAAATGATTGTCAATTTTTTGTTGTTCAAATAACATCGCTTTTCTTCTCGTATTGCTCAACAAATCCGACTCACTTGTAGATGGAATTTCCTGCATTCACACATTCAAGAAATTAATGACCGTTCAATCAAAATCAAACACCTCCAAAACTCAATATTTTGAATTACAAAATTACAATATGTATTTTCAGATCAATTGATATTGATTGGATGATCGTCAATGTCTCGAATGCAAAATTCTCAATCACCTTGATATAGGGAATCTAATTTCATTGCTCAACTAAAAAATACAAGAGTAATACTCCTTAAATACAACTTGGTAAAATTCTCTTTCGACCCACTTATTCTCACAAAATACAGCACCAAGAGTAATAATATTTATACAACTATAACAAGTAAGACACAATGTAAGTATTAGAAATATCACATAATAGTTGTACAATTGTCATTTCTCCAACAACAAATAGTAAAGAGAAAAAGTGGAAAAGTTCAGTCACCCCTCCCATCAATCTAATCAGATATCCTCAATTAACATAAAAAATCTTCTTGCTTCACCACTTGAAGAGGTCCATACCATATACCATCTATCTCTTCAATTTCTCTCTCTACACAAAAAAACAAACAAGTCTGTAATATCAATCAACAAAATCAGAGTTTGTTTCCTTTTCATTTTCTTTCAAGGTAGTTTTTTTTTTTCTAAAAATGAAAAGACATTAAAAAATATTATTATTATTTTGTTCTCAAAGAACAACATCTACTGTTTCCCAAATTATTTGTACATCAAACTTTCATATTCTCAGTTATAAATTATAATCTCCATCCTATATTCGCACTCCCTCACTCACTCTGGTCACTGTCTTTAAGAACCCTAGAACAATTTTTTTTTCTCTTTTCAAAACAACACTGGATCTGAAAATTAAGCTAAAAAAGGATTCAATCCATGGATTCAATTCAAGATTTTATGGACTCATGTAACTCTGACAACAGTTGCAGCCTCACCAACAGCACCATCACTACCAACAGCAGCAACAACACCATCAGCAACGCCATAATTGGTAGCTCTTCACCTTCTGGCTCTACCACCACAAGCAGCCGCTATGAAAACCAGAAACGCCGTGACTGGAACACTTTTGGCCAGTACCTCAAGAATCACCGTCCTCCTCTCTCCCTCTCCAGATGTAGCGGTGCTCATGTTCTTGAATTTCTCCGGTACATACCAACAAAAAAAATATGAAATGACTCTCTAATTCAGTCGTTTTTTTTTTATGGACAAGTTTTGGTGAATCAATATTTTGTTGGAAGAGAAATTGTTAGAAGTAGAGATTGAATCCTGAAACCTGGAACATCTCTTGTTCTTTGATAAGGAAATAAGTGTAGAATTTCCTTTTTTTTTTTCTAACTAATTATTAGGGTATGACTATGAGATCAGCTTTCTTTATTTGTAATTCTTCTACATGCTAATTTCTTTAATAACTTTTTTTATAAAAAACTTATCCTCTAAGTTCTAACGAGTACATATTTATGCAACCTGGACTCAAAGGATTAGCCCAATAGAATGAAATGGGACATGCAAAAGATCGATCTAGGGTTCAATTTTTGCTAGTAAAGTTTCTCCTTCTACTAACAAACTAACATTTGCATATTCAAGAGAAAATTATTTATGAAACCTAATCTTATTTCATTTTTTGTTTGAATTGTTAATATTGTGATGTAGGTACTTGGACCAATTTGGCAAGACAAAAGTGCACACACCGATTTGTCCATTCTATGGACACCCAAACCCTCCAGCACCATGTCCATGTCCATTAAGACAAGCTTGGGGTAGTCTTGATGCACTGATAGGTCGTTTAAGGGCAGCTTTTGAGGAAAATGGAGGGAAGCCAGAAACAAATCCATTTGGTGCTAGAGCTGTTAGACTTTACCTTCGTGAGGTTCGTGATCTTCAATCCAAAGCAAGAGGTATTAGTTATGAGAAGAAGAAAAGGAAGCGTCCACCACAACAACCACAACAGCTTCAACAGCAACCAATGCAATTGCAATTGCCTCTTCATCTTCATCATCACCATCAACATCAGCTTCCACCTCCAGGTGCAACTCAATAAAATGGCTATTCTCATATTCCATGGAAAAAAAAAATTCAATCTCTCTACTCTATATTTATTTATCTCAAGTCATGAATATTAATTGTCTAATTAATTTTAAGTACTAGTAGTAGCTAGTAGGTTTAGGTTTATTTATTTGTCAGTTAAATTTTGTGAAAGATTTCTGGTTGTCATTAATTTGTTGTATTGTATGTATGTATTCTGCTTGGTGTAGCAGAAATTAAAGATAAGATTATGAATCATGTTTTATAATGACAACAGTTAATTAATGGTACTTGTAGTAATCTGTTAGTTAAAGAAGCAGAAAAGTGGTGGTGGTATGAGAGTTAACTAATTGATGTACATGGAGGTGGACGTGATATCCCAGTGATGAAACAAAAGCTACTCATAATTATATATTCATGATTCTATGTTTTGTTTTTGTGATTTATTCATAATTCCATGTATGTATGTTCTTAGTCTTTTTTTTCAAGTAACTTAATGGTTAAAAATTATATTTTTAAGAAAAATAAGTAACGTGTTTAGGGTTTGAACTCCAACTCTTAAATATATTATGCAATATTCCTACAAAATGAATTATCTAAATAGAGACTATGTTTTTCTTCTTCTATCATATGTTTTTCTTGGTCCAATATGATTTTTTATTTATTTATAGGTAAATATTTATTGGAAATCTGACCAACAGCTTAAAACTCCTTCAATATCTCATCTTCTTTTTTTGAAAGAACTCCTTCAATATCTCTTATTAGCTAACCAACTGAATTATCTAAATTTATTGATTATTGTCGGGTGCATCTACGTGGATTTTTAAAAATACTTTAAATGGACTCTTATAATTTTTAATAAATTTTAATCAAATATGGAGTTATCTAATATGAACCAAGTCAAACAATGAATCTTTGTATTTTTTGTAAGTTTTAATAAAATATTTTTTTCTTCATTTTTTAGTATTATAAAATTCATTTTTTTTACCAAAAAGAGTAGAAGTCCGCTATTTAATTATTCTTTAGAGATTCATATCAGACATAGCCATAAAATATTAACCTTTTCACTTTCTTTTACCAATATAAATTTTATTATTTTACTAAAAATGCTAATTGTTCATCTTTAAACCTTTTGAATGAGGTCCATATTAGACAAATATCCATTTTTATCTTCATTTTCGTTTCCATCTTTATTTCCTTCACTTGAATTCCTCAATTTTACTAGCAAATTCATTGACCTCTATTGAGTACTTGTTTGGACTTATAATTTGAAGGTATAGCTAGGTAGCCAATTCCGTACAACTTCATGTCAATCATATGAATGGTTGCATCTTTTATATACTATGCCATTTTCTCTCTTCATTTTTTTTCCTTGTAAGTTGCTAATTTTATCTAGTACTTTACTCTTGTTAAAAAAAAAAAAAAACTATAGTACTTTACATATTGTCTCCTTCAAATGTGATAGGGCCCTTTTTTATTAAAGAATGATAGGGCCCTTTAAGCTTAATCAGAAGACATGAGACGAGTTTCTTTTGGTTTCTTTCTCCCATCAATTGAAGAGTTACTGCTGACCGTTTACCTTTGGTCAATTGGATTGATGATATGATACTATACTGCTTCATATGTTTTGCAGTAGTGCTGTCACTTCACTTGAAGAGAAATGACGAAATAGGAAAAACTAATGGCAGACAATGTAATTAATAATTCCTGTCACTAAAGTTTCATTTTATTTACTTACACATTTATATTAGCTATATACATACTCCTATACTTGTTAATATATATACATATATACATATACACCGATCTGAGGTAATTCATCTCCTTTGGTTTACCAAGACTTTCAAGTAATAGTTATAACATTAATTATTGTTTTCAATTCAGTTAGGTTATGCCATCCATATTAGAGACATTTCAAATCTTACCCCACCTACTAGTGAATGTCCATTGAATGAATGGTATACTAACTCCGTCTCTACATATACATAAAATTCATTTGACTAAATTAGTTGAATAAAGAAAGTTGATTTTCCATTAAAAAAAAGAAATTTGATTTGTCCTCTCTACAAAAAAGTTGATTTGTGGTATTATAAGTTTGTTAATAATTGATATTTATTTAAATTTAGATTTAGGCTTTACAATTTTGATCACCATGTTTTCACTCATTCACGAAATTGGTCTCTCCATTTCTGTACTTAAAAACGATGATTTAACACATTTTAAATAATGGTGATTTAACACATTTCAAATGACGTGACATTCAACTTAATGATGTAGAATGATCTATATTCATGAAATTAAGAAAAAAAACTCATTAAAAACTTCCATTTTAACTTCAGTTTCATCTTTTTTTAGATACATAAATCTGATGGAGGGAACAAAAATTGGTGATTTTATATTGGGTGACCAATTTTGTGAATGATTGAAAATAAAAGGACAATAAAAAAATAAAAAAATTCTAATAGAATAGTAAATTGATTAGTTGAATACCAAGCCTTAAATTTACTCTTCTATTATAATTTTGTTTTGTGTACTTTAGTAATCCGTAAAATTGATAAAGAGGAGAGAAAATAAAGATAGAGTTTTTTTTTTGACAAAATAAAGATAGAGTTATAGGGTGTCATTTAATTAATTTTATTGTCTTCGTTTAATTGTCTAACAAAAATTGTATACTTAAAAGGGGAAATTCTTGTTTACCCATCAATAAAAAGTGGGTAATACTACCCATGTTGAGTTGACCCAATCAAAACAATGTATTTATATAACATTAAAAATAATAGAAAACAAACAAATAACTTTGATTGGTGTCAACTCAGCATGAGTTGTGTTACCCACCTTTTATTGATGGGTACCCAAGTTGTCACCACTTAAAAGAGTTTTTCTAACCTATGCAATGTTGAACATGTTAAGGTGGAATTAATACACCATTTTCTTTCACATAATAAACTGCCCAATTATTATTTAAAAAAAAAACTACCCAATTACTGTATTAACTACTTTTTTTCTTGAAAAATGATTTTTGTTTTCTTGGGTTATACTAACAAATATCCTATTAATCATTCTTTTATTATTTTTTTTAAAACTTCATAAAACAATTAAGATTACGTACTAGCTAGTAATGTCATTCCAGCTATCACAAGGGAGGCAATGAAAAATTATCCATTGATCAGTATCTGGGATCTATACCACTCATTTAGTTGGCCACGAAAAGAAAAAGATAGAAATTATAAATATTGTCAAGAGGCCACGAAAAAAAATACACGGGAGAATTTAGATAAAATGGAATGAAAATCTACCAAACCTTTAATCTCACGGTCCAAAACTAGCACTATAAAAATGTCACAGATCTTAACTATTGTATGAAGTTTAAAAAAGAAATAGAATGATTAATAGTAGAAATGTCAATGGGTACCCTTTAGACATGGTACTATTGTCAATCTTCATACTTACGGTCATAAAAAATTCTTGTACCCGAGTCCATACCTTTGTGGGCATCAAGGTTGATGTCCGTCCCCGTACCCTATGAACATCTAAGCGCCCGTACTCGCGTTCATTACCCACACTTTAACAACAAAAAGAAAATAAATAACAAAAAATATCACAACTTAATTAAAGTATGATCTAAAATCTCTTAAATCAACTTATAAAATATTGCACATCGTAGTATTTAGCTAAATAAAAATGATGTAAAATATAAAAAAAACAAGTGTATATTACAATAAATATCAAATACTAAGGATTAATTAACTAATTTTAGTATTACATAAAATTTTAATGATAGTATATATAATGTGTCCGTACCCGTTCAAATTTGCGGGTAATTACCTAAACTCAGACCCAACATTGATGGTATTTATCCATCCATCGTGAGTGCTTTTTGCGAGTACCAACTGAGTTTGGGTCCAATTGTCATCCCCATTTATTAGGATAAAGAAAAAAAATATTTTTCAAGAAATGAGTAATTAATAGGATAGTTTATGTTCAAGAAAGTGGTGTATTAATTACACCTTAACATGTGCAACATTGCATAGGTTAGAAAAATCCTACTTAAAATTCTCTCATGATTTGTTCACTTAAAAACCTAATAAAGAATGCCAGTAACACTCACTTTTTAACACTCTGTCTAGCACTCACTCATTTATATTAGATGAAATCAATGTATATCCCACCATTTTGTGGGGGTTCAATTTTCAAAATGTAGACCAACAATGATTTAAACCAATAAAAAAGTAAGTATTAGAGAGAGTTTTCAAAAGAGAGTGTTGCTAGCATTACTCAAAACCTAAGTAATACTTGCCTTTAGGCCCCGTATTTTCTTGGGGTAATCCTACCTATTTAACATTGAATACAGAAAGATCATACTCCCTCCGTCCCTTTTTATAGGAGTAGTTTACAAAAATCACGTGTATTAAGAAAAGTTGTTGGAGTAATAAAGTTGTCTCAAATGTGTGTGACTATTACTAGATTACCCTTGATTAAATATATATTTAATCTTAACTTTTCATATACCAAGACAAATTGATAGTATTAATAAGGGGTATATTTGAAAAAAGAGTAATCAATGCATCTAAAAATTTGTATATGATCTTATATTTATGGACAAAACTTTTTTGTAAACTACTCTTGTAAAAAGGGACGGAGGGACATTGAAAATAGAAGAAAAAGTTAGAGGTAGAGATATATCTAAAGTACATAAGAGATCCTCGTGTATATAAAAAATGAGTTAAGATCCTCTCCATTTACTAAAAATAAATGGATATTGCTATTTGGTGAGAGATATATACAAAAAAGTATGTAGTAGGTTCTATCATTAAGTGAGTTCCACTACTATTAATTATTTTTAAACTTTTTTGTGTCTTTATCTCTTCAAATGGAAGAAATGGAGAGACTAATAGATAAAGAGGATTTTGACTCATAAAAAATGGTCTTAAACAATTCATCGAGCGGACAAACCTGTCTAAAAATATATATATAATTTTGGTCATCGATCTCCCCTTCCCTAGTTTTGGGTTTTGTGATTAATTTAGGTTCAGAATGAAGAATTTTAATTTCAGCAATCCCTAAGTTTAATGAAGAGACGCCTATTGTAACTCTATTTGACCAACTAGAAGGAAATGCACAATAGGGCACACGATAGATGCTAGCTGGGGATTAGCGAACCTTCTTTATTTTCCTTTTGAGTGATTCTAGTGGGGTATGTATGTGACCACTTTGAGACATAGAGAATCTTTTCCTTCCTCTAATCATTTAGGTATATTAATTAATTACTTATTTGCTAAGTTTATAGTATACTACCTTTTTTCTAACCAATGTTCACTAGAAGGATCACTTTAAATACAAAGCACTATTGCTTTGTGTTGGTAATTAAGGATGCTGGGAAGATAGTTTGGAGTAATTTTAAAAGACAATATCGATAAGTGATTTGATTGAATGCATATGTTATAAAAATTTACATCGTCGATGTATGTCAGTTAAATTCATAAATCACTATGATATAATAATTGAAATTAATTTATATGAAATCCCAATGTAATTTTTTTAGAAATGAATCCAATTAATTTTTTTTTTTACATCAAACAAATAACAATTTTATTAAAACGGGGAGTTGGATATAAGTACAAGGATACTAAATCCCCCAATGAGATAAAATACAAGTCGTAGTAATACCAAAAGGCAAAAGAACCCAAAAAAACTACGGTAATTCGATTTGTTTAAACATGGGATTGAATTTGGGTCTCCATTGATTATCTATCTTAGATTCTAACTTTTTAATGACTTCCCACGTTGAAAGCATTTGTTTCATAATTTCCTCGTAATTGAGATTATTTGTTTAAACAAGGAATTTTTCCAACAAATCTTTCACATTAGAAAAATGTGGAAAGTCCGAGACATGTTGCCTTTATGAGTTTTCCAAATTGTTCAATTGTGAAGGAAAGATTTTTTTTTTTGGATTAAAATGTATATTTCCTCTAATTGGACATTCAATAGTAACATGCCTACTCATACCATATTTTTCATGAGGTAAAGCATTAGGATCATGCATATTTTTTTTATCCATTTCATCAAGTTTTTGAAACAAGAGATCAAAAACAGGTAAATTGCTATCATCATACATTTTTATTGATGAATATGCATCCATTTGCCTTCAAAATGATTCTTTAACACTTCTTTTAGATTCTTCAAATTCTCCTTCAAAATGAACCATATCCACTCTTTCATATCTAATTTCAACCATTCCCCTTCCACCACCTTCAAAAGTTCTTTGTTAGCTATCCAAAATTATTAAAGCAGAACATATTAGAGCCAAAATCAAACTCAAGATAAGGATTAGCGGGTAATGACCCAAGACGTCTCTAGGAAGAGACCATGATTTGATACCACCCCATTCCACCTTCAAAGGATGAGATGCAAAACACACGATCCAACCAACTAATGCAACTCACATTCTATTGGACCCAATTGAATTTCTGACCGAAAAGCAGAAGACAAATATACCATGCATTTGAATAAAAAGGTTAAAGAGTCACATATCTTCTCTTTCCACCCCTCTTACATCACTCATAACCCCACCATTCCTCCATGTACTTGCAGAGAGTACAATCTAGAAAACTAGGGTTTAGTCTGTTTTAGTGATGCCTTGAGAATGCCTCTCAAGTGGGTATTCATAGCCCTGCATGGGCTTGGTTTCCCGTGGCTTTGGCCCCAAGTAGCTTGGGCCCAAAGCCAGGCTTAGAGCGACCTGGAGCGTTCTAGAGGCTTCTAGAAGCTCTCTGAGGCAGCGCCCCTTGCGGGCTCGCCTAAGGCCTAGTTGGCCCTTATGGAGGGCGCTGAGCCCTTGCGCGAGGGCGCCAAGCCCTTCTGGAGGGCTTTGTGCCCTAAATGATAAGATTGATAGTCCACAGCCCAACAAGCACGAGCTTTGGGACAATGCGAAGTGTTTAACTGTTCCTCCAAGTTCAGTTGTTGTCACCCAGCCGTCGCTGGGCTTCGGTGGACGGGGTGTTTGTCCTAGGTCTGTGAGAGGTGCCAGCCCAACATGTTTGCGGGTACTAGCCCAACTTGTTCGTGGGTGCTAGCCCAACATTTTGATGAAAAAAATGGCGACTATGTCCCGTGTACCGTTCCAGATGGCCTATAGCCCAACAAGCACGAGCCGTCGGGATGAGGCGAAGTGTTTTGATAGTGAGGCGTCGTAGCCCAACGTGTGCCACACTAGATTAAGAGTGGTGTGGATTTAGGCGGGATGAGGCGAAGGGCGCGACCTTTGATGGTTTTCGCAGATTCGATTTGGACGGATGAGATTCAACGACTGTTTACTTGTCGTGACGTGTCATAATCTGGTCGCCCTCTGAAGTTGTGTCCCAATCAGTGCTGGCTTTGCGGTTTTCGAGGTTCCATTTACTCCATAACCTGCTGTCTTTCCTTTACTCCATTTCTATTTTCTCTTTCCACACATTTCTGTCTTCAACTCTCTCGCGGGAACGTTGCTTTGGTGATTTTGTCAACTGTTCGATTACGTCCGACCTTTCCTCCTTCCGTGAAGCTTTCTTCGACATGTATTTGTCTATATTCGTTTTCTGCTTTGTGCTTTTCGTTATGGTTTCGAT
Organism: Medicago ruthenica; assembly: GCA_018208015.1. NCBI lineage: Eukaryota > Viridiplantae > Streptophyta > Magnoliopsida > Fabales > Fabaceae > Medicago > Medicago ruthenica. Next base: position 42,600,786 of record CM031371.1, read on the forward strand.
TAGGAGTGTGATGATACCGGGTGGGTAGTTGAGCCTGTGACTGAGGTTGAGAGGAGGAGGTTATGGAGGGATAGCATTAAGCATGCCAAAAGGCCAGATGGGTCAATCGATTGGGTAGTGTTTGAGGAGGGGTATTACGGCCATTCAGTTATGGCGCTTTTTCTAGCGATTCTGAGAGTGAGAGTGAGGACAATATCGCATCTTCTGATTGCATTTTGCTTTATTCTTCCCCAGGGCCTTTGTGTAGAAGGGGGACTTGTTACTCTATGTTGTCCAGTGGTTCAGATGGGGAGACGTTCGCGGAGGACGTTATGGCCTCTGAGAGCTATTATACGACTGAGAAACGTGTTGCATTTTTTAGGAACAAGCTCTGCGTCTCGTCCACGGGAAACGAGGACGACGTGGTTTTGGAGCCATGTCGTCCTGGCGAGAAGGTTTGCCTTCGCCGCCCTAGAGGAGTGAGGACGAGATCTTCCACATGTATTCGGCGGTGTAAGAGGATCTTGGAGTAAGGTATCCATTCACTCCTTTTGAAGTGGACATATTAAGGACTCTCAACGTGGAGTTGTCTCAGTTGCAACCCAACAGCAGGGCGTTTATGTGAGGGGTTGAGTTTTCAGCCTTCCCTTGGCGTGTTCTTCACCTTTTATGGGACGAAAGGAGTGAGTAAGCTATCTTGGGTGTCTGTAAGTGCGCATCCAAACAGGCGATTGTTTCTGCCGTATGCCTCTCACTATAAAAATTGGAGGGAGACTTTCCTGAGGACGAGGGGGGCTAAAGGGTGCAAGGCGGCCGCCGTGAAGGTGGATGGCGAGTTTAAAGTTTCCCCTCTGTTGGACGAGTAAGCCTGCATCAGTGACATGATACGAATATGGGAAGCTTGATGATTATGAGAAGGGTGTGGTGGCTTTCCAGGAGAAAATGCTCCCTTTGAATATTAGAGAGCTGTTGAATAAGGAGGGGGACCTCGTATCTTTGGAGTCTTATCTGCGTGAGTTTCGTTTGTCATACTTTTTATTCTTGTATTTTTTGTGTTGAGTTTTTATTGAAGTTGTTCTTGTTTCTGTGTGTCGTTGTTGTTTTTCGTTGTAGAGCCTTTGGCACCCATGTCTGGTGCGGAGAGGAAAAAGTATTTAGAGGAGCTGAAGGCGAAAAAAGCTTCGGGGGGACACGTCGCCAGCGACCCCTCTGGCGTCATCCTGAGGAAAACAAAAAGGAAAGTTGACTCGACGTCAAACCCGGATGGTGGCGAAGTAGTGGTGGCGTTATCGCCAAAGAAGGCAAAGCTTGTGAAGGAGGCGTCGAACCAGGATGCCGTTAGTGATATGGGCTAGTCATTCTGGGACCGTGGCTTCGATTTTGAAGCGTATGTGAAGAACAAGATGAGCTTATACCCGACGAACGTGGAGGCTGGGCGACAACGTCCTTTTCCTCTAATGATGAGGGATGTGCGCGTGCACTGTCTGCACTCCGTTGTTATGTTGGATGTGATGGAGGAGAAGTATAAGATGGAGATGGCGCCATTACGGGAGAAAGTGACAAAGCTGGAGGAGGAATTGAAGGCGGCGGAGCGGGCTAAAGAGGACACCGTGAAGGAGGCAACGGACTCCCTGAAGTCTGACTATGAGGGGAAGATTGGCGGGTTGAAGTCGTAGCTGGAGAAGCTTGATAAGGAAATAAAGCGCCTGCAAGCAAACACAGAGGAAGATCTGCAGAGGGTCGCTCAGCTGGAGGGTAATGTGGAGGAGGCCAAGTTTGAGGCGGCCGAGAGATTTGATCGAGGTTTCGAGCGTGCTAAAGAGCAAATGGCCTTGCTATTTCCTGATGTAGATCTGGGCGGCCTGGATCCTTTTAAGATAGTGCAGGATGGCGCCTTGGTGGATGAGCCTTAGGCCGTTCTTGTTTAAATTTATTCGTGTTTGTTTCTTTCACTGTAACGGTTTTGTAACACTTGACAATGTTTCTTTGTAATTTTAATTTAATGTTATGTTATTTCCCTTACATGACTGTTACCTTATCGTTTTTAGCTGAATGTTGCTCTATTTCCTTATCTGATTGTGATTTGGTTGCTTTATGATGAGGCGATTGTATCGTATTGCGTTGCAATTTCTTAAGGTCTGAAGGCGACCTAAAGCCCTTGAGGCCCGAGAATGTGTGGACTGAAGGCGACCTGGGGTCTTTGTAGGATTCAAGCGTGCACGACCTAGTGCCCCTATGGGGATAGGGTTTCAATTGTGGACGACCTAGAGCCCCTGTGGGGTTAGGATTTCAATTGTAGACGACCTAGAGCCCCTTTGGGGTTAGGATTTCAATTGTAGACGACCTAGAGCCCCTGTGGGGTTAGGATTTTCGTTGTATGCAACCTAGAGCCCCTATGGGTTAGGATTTTCGTTGTAGGCGACCTAGAGCCCCTGTGGGGTTAGGATTTTTGTTGTAGGCGACCTAGAACCCCTGTGGGATTAGGATTTTCGTTGTAGGCGACCTAGAGCCCCTGTGGGGTTATGATTTCAATTGTAGGCGACCTAGAGCCCCTGTGGGGTTAGGATTTTCGTTGTAGGCGACCTAGAGCCCCTGTGGGGTTAGGATTGAATGGCGAGCAGACATGATTTGTAAAAATCGACAAGATTTAATGAAGAGAATATGGTGCCTCGTTAAAAACCCTTGTCCTTGCAGGGGAAAAGAGTGGCCATATCCCTTTTATTAAAATGTAGATAAAATGTCAATGATAGTTGGTGGCGGCCTTATTTAAACGCTCGCCTGTATTTGAGAAAAATGAAAAAACTAAAAGAAAATAATGAATATTAGTGGAAACTTCAACTGTAGTAGTGGCGCAGGTTGACCGCGTTCCAGGTTCGTGGGACTGGGTCTCCGATTAGCTCCTCGAGTTTGTATGCTCCATGGGAGAGCTTTTCCTTCACCCTGTACGGGCCTTCCCAGTTAGGTAGTAGCTTCCCAATTCTGGTGGGTGCGACGACTTGTCGGAGCACGAGGTCGCCGCTTTCCATGTCTCTTGGTATCACTTTGGAATTGTAGCGGCGGGCTGCCCTCTGCTTGGCAGCAAACTCTTGTAAGTGGGTGGCCTCGCGCACTTCGTCGATCATGTCCATGGCCCAGCGTAGATCTGTCTCATTAGCTTTGACAAAGAAACCAAGTGAGTTAGGAAAATAGCAGTATTGACTCGTAGAAGAGTTGCTAAGCTTTAGGGGTTCTGCAAGCATAAAGAAGGTTAGTGGAAACAAAAAACGTAAGTACCCTCTTCAGAAAAGTTGTCTCGGTGCCAAGCTGGCGTGTCGATTTCCACTGGGAGCATGGCATCGGCGCTGTAGACCATGGTGAATGACTCCTCTTTCATCGTTGAGTGTGGCGTTGTGTGGTAGGACCAGAGAACCTGTGCTTGTGGATTTTTTTTCTTTTCATTGTGAGAAAAACGTATCATGTAGTGGTGAGTAAGTACAAAGTTTCAGAGTCACGTATTTCTTACCTCGTGTAGTTGCTCGGCCCAAAGGCCTTTGGCTGCTTCGAGTTTTTTCTTAATTATGTTCAGGATGACTTTGTTGGCGGATTCTGCTTGTCCATTGGCTTGGGGGTGTACCACTGAGACGAACTTCGTTTGAATGCCCAGCTGGTTGCAGAAATCTACTACTCTGGCGTTGGCGAACTGTGTGCCATTGTCCGAGACGATACACTTGGGGAGTCCGAAACGGCAGATGATTTTCTTCCAATAAAAACGCTTGACTCTATCAGCTGTGATGTTGGCAGCTGCTTCAGCTTCAATCCACTTGGTGAAGTAGTCCACGCCTACGATCAGAAACTTCAGTTGTCCAGGTGCCTTTAGGAAGGGCCCAACGATGTCGACTGCCCACTTAAAGAACGGCCATGGGGAGAAAACAGAGGTGAGTTCGCATGCTGGGGCGTGCTTCTTATCTCAGAATCGTTGACACTTGTCGCATTTCTTCATGAAGTCGGCGCAGTCTTGTAGCATAGTCGGCCAGTAGTATCCTGCCCAGAGTAGTTTTGCGGTCAGGGCGCGTCCTCCAATGTGGCTTCCACATACGCCTTCATGGACTTCTAAGAGAACTAGCTTCGTTTCGTTCTCGCCGAGGCATCTGAGCATGGGTGTCGCCCTTCCCATTATGTATAGTTTCCCAGCTACCATAGTGTACTTGGCGGCTCTTTTCCTGACCTGTAGTTCTTCCGCCTCGTCCTTTGGGGTGAAGGATCATGTAAGGTATTTTACCAAAGGCGTCATCCATCCCTCGTCCACCCCCTGTACGGTGTTGACCTTTGTTATTTCTGTGCTTGGCGCCGACAAGGTTTCCTGTATAACGGTCCTGTTATTCCCGGGTCTTTTGGTGCTGACGAGTTTGGATAGAAGGTCTGCTCTGGAATTCTGCTCTCGGGGAACATAGATTGCTTCGAAGTATTTGAACTGGCTAGCCAGCTCTTGAACTTTTGCCAAGTATTTGGTGAGTTGTGCGTCTTTCGCTTGGTATTCTCTGGTGATTTGGCTTGTTACTAGCTGGGAGTCGCTCCTCGCCTCAGATTCTCGGCGCCCATTTCCTGTGCTAAGGTCATCCCTGCTATAAGGGCCTCGTATTCCGCCTGGTTGTTGCTTGCCTTAAATTCGAAGCGAAGTGATTGTTCAATGAGGAGATTACTCGGTCCTTCCAATACTATACATGCCCCACTACCTTTGAGGTTAGATGATCCGTCCACGGAGAGGAGCCATACGTAAGGGACGGGGTCGCCGATGGGCGATGTGAACTCCACTAAGAAGTCTGCTAGGACTTGGGATTTAATGCTGCCACGAGGGTGGAATTGGACGTCGTACTCTGATAGCTCGACGGCCCATGCCACCATGCGCCCGGCGAGGTCGGGTTTCATGAGGACCTGCTTGATTGGATAGTTCGACTTAACGACAATCCTGTGCCTCTGGAAGTACGGGCGCAACTTTCGTGTCGTGGTGATGACGGCCAGAGCCAAGCGTTCTATCTTCAGATATCGAAGTTCCGCTCCTTTGAATACTTTGCTGACGAAGTACACCGGTTTTTCACCTTATTCTGAATCTTGGACTAACACTGAACTCATGGCGTTGTCAGAAATAGATAAATATAAAAAAAGAATAGAACCTTTTTCTGGGCGGTGTAGCACTGGCGGGCTGGATAAGAACACTTTGATTTTCTGGAAGGCGTCTTCGCACTCAGGTGTCCAGTGGAACTGCTCCTTCTTTTTGATAGAGGCGAAGAATGAAAAGGCCTTGTCGCCTGCACAGGAAAGAAAATGTGACAATGCCGCCATACGTCCTGTCAGCTACTGAACTTCCTTGATACTGGATGGGCTCTGCATGTCTATGATGGCCTGGCACTTGTCTGGGTTGGCCTCTATGCCGCGCCTTGTAAGCATGAATCCAAGAAACTTCCTGGTGTGGACACTAAATCAGCACTTTGTAGGATTTAGGCGCATGTTGTATTGTCGTACCTGTTGGAGGATTTCCCTCAAATCTTCTGCGTGGCTCGTATCTTGCTTAGTCTTGACGACGAGATCATCGATGTAAACTTCCAGATTCCTTTCAATCTGGGCGGCGAAGACAGTGTCCATGAGGCGCTGAAAGGTGGCGCCAGCGTTTTTTTGTCCGAAAGGCATGACCTCGTAGTGGTAATTCTGGTTATTCATCATGAATGCCGTTTTGGGGGCGTCCAGGGGATCCATCTTGATTTGGTTGTAGCCGGAATACGCGTCCATGAAGCTCAGTGTTTTGTAACCAGAGGCGTTGTCTATCAGGTGGTCGATATTAGGAAGAGGGTATGAGTCTTTTGGGCAAGCGGTGTTGAGGTCTGTGTAATCTACGCACATTCTCCATTTTCCTGAAGATTTCTTGACTAAGACAACGTTAGCCAGCCACGTGGGATATTTGATCTCGCTGATAAAATGGGCGTCTTTGAGCTTCTTGACTTCTTCATCGACGACCTTTCTTCTTTCCTCGCCCAACTTTCGCTTTCTCTGGATGACAGGCTTAACCCCCGGGTTTACGGCGAGGTGATGGCATACGATACTTGGGTCGATGTCCGGCATGTCCGATGGTTGCTAGGCGAAGAGCTGTAAGTTTTCTTTCAGTAGGGAGATGATGGCGAGCTCTTCCTCTGGGTCTAAGGAAGCGCCGATCTTGGTTGTCTGGTGGGGTTGTGGTCCTATCTGAACTTCCTTCAGGTCCTCCGTGTGTTCGAGGCATTCCTGCTGATATTCTTCGCGCGGGTGTAGGTCAATCATGTTGACGAGGTGGGGTTTATCAATCACGTCTCTTCTCTTGTCTTTCTGCAGCCTCAAGCTGTTATGGTAGCTGTCATACCCCAATTTTTGACCTAAAATTTCTTTTTTACTCGTCTTTTTAGTTCGAAATTTTTCGTCGTCTCAGACGAAATTTCGGCAGAGAGGTATTTTAAAATACCTCATTTTTTGGTTTCATTCGGGTCCGTCTTTTTGTTTTTGTTTTTATTATTTTTTTATCTTTATTTTTATTTTTTTTAAATATTTTTAGTGTTATTTTATTTAGCATTTTTATTGTTTATTATTTTTTCTTTTTTTACTAGTTACCTTTTTTAATTTTTAGAATCTGATCTTTTATGGAGAAGACTTTTTTCATAAAATTAATGTGTTTTAATTTGTCACTTATTTGTCTTTTATTGAGTATTATTGTCACTTAATTTGTCAACCTGACCTTTATTGAGTATTAGTGATGGCAATTAGTATTTTAAAAGGGAGGCATCAGGCAGCAAAGGGGGGGAGCCAATTCAAAATTCAATCAGAACCAAAAATTCATAATTCATCAGAAACCAAACACAACAACAGCAACAACACGAGCCACACGGCCACCAACCTTCCCAAATCCCAGCAACCCACGATCAAACAACAACTCAGCCACCACCCCTCTCACATCCCACCTGGCCGCGCCACCACTCAAAACAGCCACTTCCTCCCCTAACCTACACCACAGCCTCGGCCAACAAAACCTCCCAACACACAGCCGTACGACCAACACAAAAAAATCAGTAGCAGAAACACAGAAAATCCAAAAAAAAACAATTGTCATCACACGGCCACACAACACTCACTCACGGCAACCGGCCACCACAACCACACACAACCCCTCACCAAAACCCTCATACCAACAATCACCCACGGCCTTCCCCCTTAAGCAACCACAAACACGGCCTCCACCGCTAAACACACACGGACACAAGCCACAAACCCGGCCTCCACCACCATCCATTCACGCGGCCACACTCCCCTCACACAACACACAACCAAACCACAACTTATCAGAACCGGAACAAACCAACGCAACAACCTCGCAAATCAACAAAGCCGTAACCCAACAGAAACTTAACAAAGGTAGCCTTTCCCAACACTTTTCAATTTTAGATCCTGAGTGTTTCGAAAGTTTTTTTAAAAAAAGGGGCTTCGGATTCGAAGAAAGGAGAGAAAACTCTCCAGGAAACTGAATTTTTTTTTTTAAAAAAAAAAAACAGAGTGAACCACTCCGGCACGGTGGCGCCGCGCCGGAGGTTTTTACCGGTGACTCAGAGAAAGAGAGAGAGAGGCCGGCGGTTGAGAGAAGAGAGGAGGGAGGAAAGAGAAGAAAGAGAAAATTTCTGAGAAATGATTTTAAAAACCGGTCAGCTTTATTTATAGAAACCCCCGAACCGGTTCGGTTCTCTTAGACCGAACCGGTCTGGTTTTCTTATCCTCAGCCCAGCAACAACACAGCCGCGGCCCAATTTGTTTTCCTTCCCCTTTTCTTCTCAGATCGCTTTCTGCACCCCCCTTTTTGCTCCCTGCACCCCCCTTCCTCTTCTTATTTCTCTTTCTATTTCCTTTCATTTCTTGCATTTATTTTTTAGTTTTTATTTATTGTCATGCATTTTATTGCCTTTAATTTTTAACACATCATGCATTTTTATTTTTTTATTTTCCTTTTATTTCATGCATTTTTCATTTTATTTTTATTCTTAGCATATTTACTTATTTTTAGTGCATTTGCAATTTTTATTTTTTATTTATTATTTTGCCATTTCTTAGAATGTATTTAGGTACAATGTAAATATAAATGAGAATATGCACCGACACTCACGTTTTATTTATTCTGCTTTACGTCAAAAAAAAAAAACAAAAATGCAAAAAATATTAGGTTAGTTTATTTTCAAAAGGGTTTCGTGGTGATCCAACGTCACCATGGAAATTCCTCGTTTTTTAGCTTTTAGTTACGTTTTTTAGTCTTAGTTAATTATTAAAAAAAACAAAAACATGCAAATAATCAAAAACTCAAAAAATCTTTTTTTAAACAAACCTTGATTTTCAATCAAGTGCCCATTTTTCTCTTTTATTTTCTTTAAATAACCATTAATCCATTTTAATAACATTTAAATCATTTTCAAAAATTAAAAAAACACAAACCAATCTCATTTTGCCACTTGGCCTTTATTTTATCTTTAAAACCTTTTTTAAAATCCAATAAAAAATATAAAACAAATCAACCGTCATTTTTACCCCGAACTATGAGGTTTTGATCCCTCACGGGTACGTAGGCAAAGGACCCTGTCCTTCCAAATCATAAAAAATAAAAAAACAATTTTCTCCTCACTACTCTAAATTCTTTCTCTTAAAAGTATATGAGCAAGTTATAGCCAAAATAAATAAATAAAATCAAGAGATTCTCGTAGAGTACTACGAACGTTTAGGGTGCTAACACCTTCCCTAAACGTAACTAACCCCCGAACCCTAATCTTTAAAAATGTGGTAATTTAGAACTTTTTTCCACTTTTCTTTTAAAAAATTAAAAGTTCAGTCGTGAAATAAAATTAGTGAGTCAACGCTAATCAATAGCTTGACCTCCGAAAATCACCGCGACAGAAATGGCGACTTCACTGGGGACCTCCCTAAGAGGGTTGAGCCTAACTTGAATTTATTTAATTATTTTGTGCTATAACTTGCTTAAAATAAAAATGAGAGTGTAAATATGTGCATATGTGTTTTTTTTTTCTTTTACGTGAGTGGTGAGATAAGTCCTACACCCGGACTTGAGGGAAACATAAGATAGGATGGTGGTATAATCAAAGTGTCTTTCCGAGAGTAAATTTCGGATGTGGCACATGTGATAACCCCGCTCAATGGAGGAATCTTGGAAGTATTATTATGTCGGCATGAGTAGTCATGTCCGGCATTATTATTTTCAAGTGACCTATGAAGTTGACGACCTTTAGTTACACCTAACCCATCTTGGCCTTTTAGGACGTAGTGCGGTGGCTAACCAAGAGTAATCTTGAATTAGTTGATACGCGATACTACACTCAAACGAGACTTTCTTACAAATGTTGTTGGACCGGGAGTCAATCTCGTAACCCGATAATATTTGGAAGGGGTTGAGGACTTTGGGAACTTGGTAGAACCCGTGATACAGGTACATGTGAAACCATAGTCCTTACCAAATGGCGTGTTTACCCTTGACTCCAACATTATGGACCTAAACTCACTGCTTTTTAGCATAATCATGCATACATGCATCCATGCATAAACTCTTTCCTTTTTCATCCAAATCATCGAAGGACTTAAATAAGCTTTTTGTAAACGTTGTAGATATGGACATTCCACGAAGGAGCACTAAGAAGTATCTTTTCAAGAAACCAGACTTGTCAAAATTAAGGGAGCTAGGGTCTTTAGTAAGTGATCCAACGGATTTTCGAACTCATCATGGGAAGCTGCTTAGTATCCTTAGAGTACACGTTGAGAAATGATGCTTGGAAACCTTGGTCCAATTTTATGACCCACTCTACCATTGCTTCACCTTTCCTGACTACCAGCTTGTCCCCACACTTGAAGAATATTCATACCTGGTTGGTTTACCCGTGCCAGACAAAATACCATTCCACGGCCTAGAACCTATCCCTAAACCCTCCGACATCGCAGCCGCTCTCCATCTTGAAACTTCCAGCATCCAAGAAAACCTTACCTCTAAAGGAGGCCTCCAAGGTCTTCCCACCCATTTCCTCTACCAACAAGCCTCCATATTTGCTGAAGCAGCTAGTACACGTGCCTTCCATTCCACCCTAGCCCTCCTTATATATGGCCTCGTACTTTTCCCCAAATGTTGACAATTTCATTGATATCGATGCCATCAAAATCTTCCTCGCCAAAAACCCTGTACCCACACTACTAGCCGATATCCTTTGCTGTGCACCACTGCTCTACAAATGGTTTATCTCCCACCTACCTCAAACCCATGCTTTCAAAGCCAACCTTGAAGATCTTCCTTGGTCTCACAGAATCATGGCCCTCCATCCCTCTGATATAGTTTGGTACCAGGCAGCCTGTGAAGTGGGGAAGGTTATTGTTAGTTGTGGTGAATACCCCAACGTACCTCTTCTTGGTATGCGTGGTGGGATTAGCTACAACCCTTTTCTAGCTCGACGACTGTTTGGTTACCCAGTGAGAACTAAACCAAATAACCTTGCCTTGACCAGTGAGTTCTATCTTAGTCATGAAGACCACTCAAACAGAAGAGAAAGATTCGCACAAGCTTGGAGTGCCATCCGCAGACTCAACAGAAGTCAGTTGGGGAAGAAATTGGATTATGTGCACGAATCTTATACTCAGTGGGTTATTGATAGGACCATGAGCTTCGGCCTACCTTACCATTTACCAAGATACTTATCCTCCACCATCCCACCATCATCCTTGCCTATACCCTTCGACACTAAGGAAGAGTTTCATGAGCAACTAACCGAGGAAAGGCAAGAGAAGGAGACTTGGAAGAGAAGATACCAAGAGCTTGAGCGTGAGTATGAGACCTTGACAGGAAAGCTAGCCCAGCGGGACCATGAGCTTTTCGTCCAAAATCAGAGGATAATTGAGTAGGATGACTTACTTCGGCAAAAGGACGCATTGCTCAGCCAGGATTCCAAGAGGAGGAAGGGGTTTATGGATTCATTCTCTAGTGCACATCCAAATTTCGAGGATCCATCTACTCCAGGAGTTTGAGTTGAAGTTCTTTAGGACCTTATGTTTAGATTTTAGCTTCCAAAATCTTTTGGCTTGTAAACGAAGAGCTTTTTGTAATATTTCAATGCTTAAGTGAAGTGTTCAAATTATGATGTTTACAATTACTTCAACAAGTCCTTCGATAATAAATTGTTCTTTTTTGTATAAGCATAATCATGCATCATACTGCATTCATAGTTTCCAAATCGAGTCTCATCCTTTGTTTCATCACAAAAAGGTCAATCTGCCGCAGTCAAAGAAAGTGGCCCGACACATTCATTACAAATCCACTCGCACCTACAACACTCGTGCAGACAAAAAAGAGAAAATGGGTGTGGTCATGCAAACACAAGGAAGGATTTGCCGCAATTGGGTCGCTGTTGACATTCCCTCAGTTACTCATGGGTCCAAGTTATGTGTTTTCGTTGTCTTGCCTTTTCAAAAAATCCTTTCGTTTCACCCAATACGAAAGTGAAATCATGTAGGGCTCTACTTTTGTCTTCAAGTTACCACTATCAATGAAAAATTGTCGTTTCTTTCGCGACTTTTATTTTTATTTTACTGCTTTTTCTGGAAGATGGTAACACAAAAAAACCAAAAAAAAATATATTTTTTTATTTTCAATCAATTTCAAAAGGTCTGCATTTTTCACTCATTTTCTAAAATCAATCATCAATCATATGTAGACTGAGCATCAATAAACCCGTTGAACACTGTAACCCTATGCTCTCTCCCGACTTTGAGTTCCCTGTTAAGAAGCTGAAGAGGAGGAGCATGAAGGGATTCCCATAAAGATATATCGGTTATTAGTATGACATGAAAGCCATTCAGCCTCATGAAGGAGCATTTGAAATGATTAACTTGGGTTCCGAGGAGCGGCCACTACAATATCCCTAATAGAATTCCAGATGAATGGTGCCATTGAAGCTGCAAAAAAAACAACAACGACAAAAGAAACAAAATGGAAAAAGGAAAATACATCAAGAAAACAATGCAGAAGATGGTAGCCACTTACAGGACTGACATGTTACCGTATGCTTTGAATGGCTACTGTACCTCAGCGCGCACTTCAACAGGGGCAACCCCTTTCTCTTTAGCTTACGACATGGAAGCAGTGCTCCCTATGGAAGTCGAGATCCCATCAATGAGAGTTCCGATGGAAGCCAAGTTGTCTCAGGCTGAATGGTGTCAAAGTATGTATGATCAGCTGAACTTGATTGAAAAAAAACGCATGGCCGCCTGGTGTCATGGTCAACTATATCAGAGGAGGATGAAATAAGCCTTTGACAAGAAGGTTCGTCCCCGTGAATTTCAAGAAGGAGACCTTGTGCTCAAAAAGATTTTATCCTTCCAACCGGACTCCAGGGGCAAATGGACGCCTAATTACGAAGGCCCATATGTCATCGAAAGAGCGTTCTCTGGTGGTGCTATGACTCTTACGACTATGGATGCTGATGAGCTTCCCCGTCCTGTGAA